>LR139108.1:1682-27216 GCA_900659605.1 Tisbe holothuriae | reverse complement strand
TATAAATGTCTACGATGACATATTGTGGTGTAACCCGAAAGGCTAATAAGAAAGAAAGAAAGAAAGAAAGAAAGAAGAAAGACTACCAGTGTGTTTATACTAATTTCGTCTATCTTGATTAAAATATATGGGGTTTTGGTACTTTAATATCCGAATATACCATAATATTGCTTCATTCTGTGAGAAACTGACAGTTTTAACCATATTTACAAAAGATATAGCCAAATATTATTTCATTTTCTATTAATATAGATCTTCATGACATTGTGGGACAAATATTTTGTAATTATTGGCTTTTAGGTTCTTGGTTTTGTTGAAATTAGGAATCATGGAAAATTGCCAATCTGGCCTCAGAGCTGACCATACTCAAAAATGGTACCTTGACATACCTTGACTTATATAAAATGCCATACTTTTTTCTTTATTTTTTTACTTCATAAGAACATTGATATCTCTTTAAATTCAATGCGAAAAATTGGTTTGTAATGTCGCATTTAAAAAACGCCGTGCAGTTGGGGTTCCATTTAAAACAAGCATTTAAAACAAATGATGCCAAATGTTCTCTCCACAATAGACATGCATTATTGCATCAACTCAATTACCTTTTAAAGGTAGAAACAAAATCTAAAATTACAATGAAAGATATTGGTAGCAGAATCAATTATTGCAGTTTAATTAGGTAGGTTATATCGGATCCAGTGACATTTGCTGTGAAGAAAAATAGCCCAAATTATCTTTCCATTGCTCCGATAATGCAATATTTCAATTTTCTACATAATTATTATAAATATTATTGGCTTCACAATCATATAAAAGAGCCTCGAATCCTAACTTACGGGACACTGTCTTGCCATCATGGAATTGGGACAGATGTCTGTATTTAGGGTAGCATTCATCATATGTCTGATACTATGGACTGTTTCATCAGAGTAAGTGCCTAATGTGTAATTAACTTTAACCAGCCTTTCATATGCTTTGTATAGGCCCGGATCTCCGTTGTCCCGGGCCCTGTCCTCGACGGTGTCCTCCTTGGAGCACTCCAACAACCACTTTCAGCTGTACAACAGCGGCGCCCGCCTCGGAATCCACGACTCGCCCTGCACCTTCATCGTCCTGCAGCAATCCCACCTGCCAGCCGGACTCCACGAGACGTTCCTGGCGGACAAGGCCGTGATGGTGGTGAACGCAAGCGATCCGAAGCAGCTGCACCACGTCGCAATGTTCCTCTGGTCTCACGCCGTGTGCGTCTACCTGGTGGGGTCCGGCGCTGATGTGGCGCATGCGGGGTTTGACACGGTGCAGGAGCTGCTGCGGCCGAGTCCGAACGCGCGGATCTTGATGTGGGCTGAGGACGCTGCTGAGGTGCGGATGGTGGAGGCGGCGATTCAGAGGGATCATGGGGAGCTGTGGACAGCCGCGGTCATCATCGAGAGGAATGAGAGTGAGTAAAAATGGCAAAGATGGAGCCCAATGTTAACCTATTCCCATTCTAGATGATCCGGAATCGTTTTGGTTCAGCCTGGGGTGTCCAAATCAGACTCTACCCGGAACACACAGCCATTTCCTTCGCCACGTTGATATTTGGCACCCCTCCACGGGGTCGTTTATGTTCCTTCCGGGTCATATGCCACCAGGTAAACAATATTTACTGACCATGTAAGCACCATTTATTCCAATCTTTCAGCTGTGTGTCACTCCCCCTTGTTCAACAAGACCCTGACTGTGTCCTTTGTTGGCAACCCCCCGTACGTGTATCCAGAGGCCACCGGGGTGGACATTGTCTATGCAGACACCATCGGACGCATGCTCGGCTTCAAGCGGACATTCTTCCAGGAGACAAACAGGGGAACGTACTTGCCCGACAAGAAGAAGTGGATCGGACTGCTGGCAAACGTAATGAGTAATTAACGCAAAAGAACGAACTAATGCTCTCTCTAATCCGAGGTCATGTATGGACATTCTCATTTCGGGGTTGGGAACATTGCTCTCTACAATGGATTCCAGCATATTGTGGGATGGACCTCAATTTCGTACCATGTCCAGGTATTGGAAAGTAACTATCCCTAAGCGAGCCACAAGACTAACAGGTTTGACGAGTAGGTTGGATATGGATGCAAGAAGCCCGCCCCAATCACTGCCCTTTACAATGCACTGCGACCATTCGACGCGACCATTTGGACCTTTGTATGGGGAACGGTGGTCCTCGTAAGCGTTTCCTACGCAGTTATCTACTACAGCTATGAGAGGTAAGAGGGAAACAGGAAATAATTAGCGACTTCCATGGTTAAACCCGTTTCAGATTCGAGCCTCCCCATCTCCTCGCCCGCGTCCACCACCCGCTCGACTTCTTCCTCTTCCCGCTGTGTAACCTGCTGAACCGCGACGGCATCCCCTGGTTCTTCACCTGGTCCGGCGGCAACGTGCTCACATTCCTCTTCGCCGTCTTCAACCTCTTCGTCGTGCTCTTCTACAACTCCAATCTGCGCGCGCATCTCATCGCGGTCGAGTTCGAGAAGCCCATCGACAGCTTCCACACGATGGTGGCGAGACAGAAGGTGCTTTACATGCCAAAGGGTGAGGAGGAGGTCTAAGGCTCATATAATGAACTAATAAATTTACTTTTGAGGCGCCCTTTCCAACTTCTTTGCTTACGCCGAGACTGAGATCGACCAGGAGGTGTACAAGCTGGCCGTGGCTCAGAAGACTGCCATCTACACGATGGCGTTGGGCCCCGGGCTGCCCAACAACCTCCATCCGGAGCTGATTGAAGGCGGACACTGCTTTGCGGTGGAAAAGTGGACGTTCAAGAGTATGTTTCAGCTCTTCTACAAGCTCATTGGATACAATCCGTACAGATACAGGTTGGACACATTTACATATTCTATATTTGTATCACTGTCTGTTATGCTCGTCCCAACTCTTCCTCAATGAGTGTGTCCACGTCCGCGTTTTGAGCCTCTGAAATAGTAGTAGATGAAAGTCAACACCCAGTTATAATAAATCCATATAATTCCTACTTTTCTTCTTCTGCATTTCCTCCAACTGTTTGTTGAGTTCCTTCAGCTGCTTCTGTCCTTCCTCCTTTTTACTACTGCTGTCCTCACAACTGAGCTCAATCTTGAGCGTGGCGATCTCCTTTCGTATTCTCAATTCGTCATCGGAAAGACTAAAAATAGTTCATAGCACTCAATAACTACTGCTGCAATTTTTGTGATCCCTTTTATCCTCTTACCCATCTCCTACGGCCTTGCCGTCCTCCTGAAGGGCAAGCCAGATTTCGTCGGAACCCTCTTCTGTCATTGTACGTTTGGGATTGTGCACTAATTTTCATGTAATACTTTGTTATAAAACTTTAGGCTCCTCCTTTGCACATTAAACTTGTTCTATGGCCAAGTAGCACAACTTTATGACTGAAGCTATGCATTGATTTTTTTCTGTGTGTAAATTCATTCGGTTGCAAAAGGCCATTATAACTTTTCATGGCCCTTTCTTTTGTTCCCAATATACAGCTATAGTTGTTTTCAAATGAGGGAATAATAATAAAATAGTTCACTCGGTCTGTGGTCAACTCATTGTCGCTGAATTGAAATGCAGAGCCCAATAACTGAGCAAACAATGCAATTAAATGCTGTAGAATAAACGTTCTTTTAGCAAAGGCGTCGTTTTCAATGGCATCAATGCAATGATCACTCCCCGATTCTGGCGTCCCACCGAGGACTTCAGTCGGATCATCGACCGGTGTAAGGACGCTGGTCTGGTCATCAAATGGTTGAGAGATCCCATGGCCATGGAGGCGCTGGCAACACCAAAACAGATACAGGTCATTATTAACAAGAATGTGTAGCATGCTTTCCTTGCTATAATTCAGTGGTATTAAACAGGAACCGCCGAAGCCGTTGACCATGACCCACATCCTCGGCCCGCTGATCCTCTGGGGGATGCTGCTGTGCGTGCTCTGCTTCCTGCTGGCCATCGAGGTCGTCGTGGGCGGAGTGCCGCACAAGTCGGAGGAGGATCTGAAGGAGCTGCGAAAGTTAAGGAGGCCAAATAGAATGTGATTGAAAATAATAAATGTGAGCCATAACAGAGACAAGCAATGTTCAACAGTGATTTATTGGGTAGAACTGGTAACAACGATAAAGAACTTTGATACTTTAACTATAGGATTTGGTAGTGTTTATTAGAATTCTCTCTTCTGACTATGGGGTTTCTCTTGTTTGGGTGACTATTCACAGCCGTCTTTTGTTCAATGTAATTAATTCTCGTTCTCTTCTGACAGCAGTTGTCAAGATCCTTTAATCATCACAAATGGCACGGCGAAATGCATCTTTGCTTCAGTCTGTCTCTTATGATATTCCGTAGAGCGTCTTGTTCCTCGCGCACTCTTCAGTGAGCTTTCCCCTCTGGAAGCAGGGGTCGTCCATGAGAACCCACTGAGAGCCGCTAGAAGGGATCTCCTGGAAGGCCTTTGTGGGGCTGAGCACGGCCTTGATCTCCAGCAGCAGGTGGTGCGGGATCTCGGAGTAGGACGAGTCGGCCACGATGACGTCACCGCCGGCCAAATAGGCAGTCCAGAAGCCGAACGTGCCGTGGCTGCAAATATATAAACACAGGAAAAGTTAAATTAGCTCTTGAAATGAATGTCCTTCTTCGAACGGTCGTTAGAATGTGGGGAGAGAGAAACAAGAGAAAATGAAAAAGCCAGGGCTTCAGCTCGATAGCATGGCCAATCTCTTGTATTACTGCTTCCTGCCGCCTGGAGTAGCATAAGTCTTGTCTCTGCATTGTAGCATGTGAGTAAGATTTGTCCGCCTTGAAAGTCATTGCTGGCCTTCCTTAAGAAGAACGTTGCTCCCTGTTTCCCATATTCTAATTCCTCCTCTCATTTCATGGACTTTTCCCTTCTTCCTTCTATCTTTCTCCTCATTCGCTTCCAGGTCTCGTATTGCATTCAGAGCAGATAATTAAATCTTGTCGATCTTGCACCCAGAAAAAGACGACGAGGAGGAAAAGCCCGACTACCTAACTTGCCCCCCAGTGGAGGAGGAAAATATATACGCATGTTGGATCACGAAGAAACAGAACTAGCTGCATAAAACTCGATGGTGGAGAGAGTAACGAAGGTAATAGACTCGCCTCTCTTTATATCTGAGAATAGTGGCATAATGTGCTGCAGTTACAATTCTCTATACTGCTACACATTTTCTGATATACAGGAGAGGTAATGTTATCGAAATTCTTCCCAAGTCTATTCATACGCTGACCTTCATCAAGTAGATCGAGTAGAAGAGAATGAGCGTGTGTATGCTTGCAAGCCCTGCATCCAATAAAGGAGAAGCAATTAATTTCCTCCTTCTTTTTTCCTGTTCCATTGCGATGTTTAACATTTCCTTGCACAAGGAGAGATTTATTATCTTGAGTCATCGGAAGAATTCATCATATGTACATTTTCTTTCTGCACCGTTTTGAACCTGAATGTGAATGCATGTTGAACCGACCGCAGACAACCAGAGCTGAGCAGGAAATAGAAGCTCAGGAAGGGAAGTGGGATGGAGGCAGTGCAGCAGCATGATATCCTTTGGCTGTGGTGAGCGAGGAGTATCACTTTTCCCTCTGGACATGACGAGAGATCGAGGAACAGGAGCAGCATAATGTACTTTTGCCTGAGATCTGGATGCAGCTGGTGGGGGAAGAAGAAGAAGGAAGATGGTCACTTTCTGGACAAAGTGCTGCTGATACAAGTTGTGCCTTCGGAAAGAAGAAAACTACTTTGCTTCTTGATGTTTCTCCGTTCTGAGCACAGGGTCCCTTGCTTGCTTATCAAATACTCCTCTTCTTCTCCGTCTCATGCCGGAAATGGAGCCGAGATAGGCAAAGGAGCTGCTGCTACCTTCCTGTCGACGGCGGAGCTGCTCCCTCTCCGAACGACCGACATAGCTACGGGGCCTTATTATGTACTACTGTAGTATACGTAGAGGAGACTCAGTTCCTGTCGGAGGAGAAGCCAATAAGTACTCCTCCTCGTCTTGGCTGGATCGTGCGTAGGAGTTGGAATACATTGCCTGACAGCCTCTGTAGTATGTATCCCTACACCACGCTATCATCATATCCATCGTCCGTACAGCAAATATCATGCCACTTTGGAGGCCGCTTTGTTTACATGATCCGAGCGGAGAGATGCTCTCATTATCACTGTCATCATAACAGTCACAAATAACCGCACACACACACAAAAGGAGTCTGAGGAGTGCTTGCATTCTTGTTGGGATCCCTCTTTTCTTGGCGGCGGCGGCTATCTATCTTTTCTTCTCGGCCAAGAAAAGGCCAAGTGAAGCGGACGAAGCAGCAGCAGCAGCACGTGCGCATGGCCTGCTATTCTTCTTCGTCTTACAACAACACAAAGAGATTGATCTGCTTGATAATGCTGAGGGATTTCTTCTTCCTTCAATCCTCTTTCCCTAATACTACGACAAGTAGGACGAACGAAAAACGAAAACTCTTCCATAAAGCAGTACAGTGATATGAACTCAATTTGTCCATGCTTCGAACTATTTTGTGCGACATCACTTTCAGAAGTCTCTCTTTTTTGTGCCCTCTTCTTCCATTGGCTTGGATCATCTTCATCATGGAGTCAGTGACAGCCAGGCTAGATCCGTCATTTCGTTGCTGAGGTTGCATCAAAATCCACTCACGCCCCGATTGACTCAGAGATTTCTTTCTTTTGATGGAGCCAGAGACAAAAGACGAATTTGTGCGAAGAAGGAGAAAAATGGATTGAAAATGACAGGATTTGAAATTGGATTCTGATGCAGTCTCTATTCCTAAAACAGGATACTTCACTACACGCTACATGCACTGAGGAAGATTGCCTCAATAAAAGCCAGTTTTACATCTCAAGCAAAATGTCACATTCAGTGTTGTCGTCCTTTTTTCCCCATTACAGGGAAATGACTGAGAGCGGGCGGAGAGCAGCATATAAAACGACGACGTTGTTATTTCACTGCTGCTTGCATTTTATGGCTTTTCAATGATGGCTCGTTTTCCAGAAGAACAGTAGGCTCCATCAAAGAAGAATAGGCCGTTTGTTTTTGGATCGAGCATACGAAAGCAATCAGAGTTCGCTCTATCCCATTGCAAGAGATAGGGGAAAGGGAAAACAATCGGAATGGCTTTGCTATCTCTCTCTCTCTCTCTTCTCTACTTCTTAAACAACATCAGCCAAAGATAAATCGTCAGATTATTCATGTAGAACATGGATAAAGAGGGAAGAAGAAGAATGAACAGCTCCTTCTTCCTCCTCTTTTATTGGGCGTTGCACTAATGGATCGAAAGTTGGCCGAGCGCAAGTGTAATAATGCCTACCTGATAATGGAGTGGTTGCAGCTTGCCAGCAGCGCCATGTCGAACGGCACGGCCTCCACGCTGGACACGCGCCTCGGGGAGGCCGCGGCGAAGAACACGTCGGGGGCGTCGTCGAACATGTCGTGCGCCCAGCGGAGGTCGTCCGTCGCCAGGATGAAGGTGGTGCGGGGCCCGAAGCGAGTGCGGAACACGTCCATGGCGCGGGTGAAGAAACGTTTCGACACCTGCAAAGATTAAACACGGCATGTTGTCAAGAGAGAGAGCACATTGGAGACGAACGCCGGTCTGTTTCACTATCAAAATTTGCACCCGCTTTTAAATTACGAAAAGTTTTCTGTCTTCTCTTCACTCACCAGCTGTCCTTTTAGTTTCCGCTCTAACCACACTGAATAATCCGTCCGCCGCACGTGGACGCCGACAAAAACAGGCTCAGTCACAGCCGGGTCTCCCTGCCGGCGGCGCTGCTCAGCTGCCTGGGTGAGGTACTCTTGCACAGCCGCGGCGGTCTTGGGCTGAAACGCAAACTCAACCGAGCGGAGTTGCTCCCGGTGCGGGTGGATGATCTCTAGGTCGAGCGGGAAGGCGCCGATCACGTAGTTGTCCTCCTCATCACCTGAAATATATAACTTAGTCTTCAGTCAATTCATTACAATTTGAATTACCTCTAAGCTCCTTGACCCCCTCTGGACTGATTGTCCTGAAGTTAAAGTCGCAACCTTTGAACTTGTCGTCCTCTCTGGACGCCGTGGAGAGTCCAGGAAAGATGTTCTGCAGGTACGACTTCATCTCCTGCGCCACCACTCCCGTGCGCCCCATGCGGCGGGCGTGCCCATAAAGGGTGGCGTACTCGCCCATCTGGTTGCCCAGGCGCCCGCCGAAACCCACGGAGAGGAAACCTGGGCAGAAGTTGGGGCTGTCGTTTGGATGGAGGGCATAGTTGGGACTAATTATAAAGAAGAAGAAGAAATATGATATATAGCGGAACTCTTCTTTTGTATTCATTTGAGCTAATTTCTCATTTCTGAGAAAAGAAAGTTTTCCGTTGAACTTTCTTTTTTTCTTCTCGGGTTAACTCACCTCGTGAGCTTTTTCTCCCCCTCCTCCACTCGCTGCACAATCTCCTCAACATCGTTGGTCATGAGCGCATCCTCGCCGTCCTCACCAAGGCGCTCATCGACGTCGTCATCGTCCTCATCGCGGAGAAAGGCTTCTCCGTCGGCGGCGTTGTCATCGTTGCCGCCCATGACGAGGAGGGAGCTGGGAGGGGAGTTGAGCATCATGCGGTGCCGGCCAGAGAGGGCACTGCGGCCCAGGAAGCCGCCGCCGCTGCGATCAGAGGACGTGAGGTAAGATTGACCGGGAAGGCCTAGATGGAATGCAAATCATGTTATTGCTAAAGCAAACACATTGGTATACCAGGAATCCAGGATGTGTCAAATGTCCCTTTAAAATAAGCTATCGGCTGGCCAATGTCGATTGATAGCATTACTGATCTGGATGTTCTTAGTCTTTTCCTCGATACACTTTTGTTGCAGTTATTGGTGTATTCAATAAAAAGTGAAAATCTGAACGTCCCTTGGGAATGCACTTTGAAGGTTTAATATTCTTACTTGGAACTCCGTTTCCACTGAAGACAAAGAGGTAGTGAAGGAGGCTGAGCAGCAGCAGAGGCGGCGCCAGGGCAAGGTAGCCACACCTTGCCCGGCTCCGGCGAAGCCAGTACGAGGTGGGCGCCTGATTGGCGTTCGTGGACGCAGGCGTGCAGGACGGTTGCTGGTACTGGTAGGCATACTGGTGTGGCTGGTACGGAGGAGCACTGGCGGCTGAGCAGCAAGGTCTGTCGCCGCCGTACCTGGGCAGTTCCTGCCGTTTGCTAGAAGGCCCGTGTTGACTGTAGGAGAACTGCTGCTGCTGCTGATGGTACATATTGATCACTGGAAGAAGAAGGAAAGATGGAAGAAGAATCAATTAGAGATGGATGGCGTGACAAGAGAAGAGGATTCTTCCAGCAATTCTCGTTTGTTCTGAGAAAATGTGCTTGCTGCACTCGATCGAACATCGTCCATATATTTGCTCTCCTTCCCTGGAAATTGCTTGTTGCGACCTAATTGCAGCCATTAATATTCTTGGAAGGAGACTCAGCGCTCCAATGGAGTTTTCCAATAACTAATAATCACTTCTCACATGGCCGGGCCTTTGTTCTACTGTCTCTCCCCCTCCTGAATAACTGCGATAGCCCGGTTAGCATTGCTGGCCAAAAGCAGAAGGCCGTCGCTCATTGTTTGTTGTTATTACTGCGCACAGCTGAGCTGGGAATCCGCTTTCGTGCTTGACGGTGATACGGGGTATTATTGGAATAAAGAAGCAGTAGTTAGGAGAATTAAGTCGACTGTATACACACGTTCTGTAGCATATGTAACGATTATTGGACGACTCCTACTCGTTATTCCGCACAAACGCGTCGCAGAAAAATACACAATGTAAACACACTCTGAAGGCCATTAACTTACATCTCTATTGTAACTGTCATTAATTGTCGCCACAAGCACTCATGTGCTGTTGTTTTTGCCCCCAGCTCACTGTCTTAGTCGTCGTCGTCGACCACTCACAAGATCTTGTCCATTCCGAGCAAAAGCACTTTTCTTCTTCCTCATCTCGATTGCTACACTGCCGGCAACTGACTGACTGCTGCATGAGGCTTTTTGCTATGAGACAATAGAGCGATCGTTGGCCCTTCTTCTTCGATATTTCTTCCTCCTCTCTTTTTGCAGTGGTAGTAGCAAGTGGAGTGAGTGTAGGCAGCAAGTACATCTTCTGAAGCTCCAAAACGTCCTCTGCGGATTAATACGGAGGAGCCCTCTTCTCTTTCTCCCCTCGGCCTTCCGCTCTGCTAACGCCCGGTGGGAAACGAGCAAAGAAGGAGAAGAAGAAGATGGTCTTTCTTCTTCTTCTTCTCTGTAGGTGATGATGGTGGGATTTACTCGCTCAAAAGACAAACGAAGAGAAGAAAGAAGAGAAGAGATCGAAGTAGAAGACGGCCATAGTTCGTAGACGCAATCTGAAACAATGAAAGACGGACGTAATGGAATCGAAGGAAAGCTAGGCATTTTTTTGCGCAAGTGTCAAAAGTGAGACCGCTCTAAAGTAAACTTCAAATCAATGAAGCAAGGTAAACGATGGGATGAATAATTTTCTTTTTTTTCCATGTGGGGCTCCGATGGGACTGAGTCCTTTCCCCTCTCGAAGGATTCTTCATGCATGATGAGATGAGTTGAAGCCAATATGGAGAAGAAAGAGGATCAATCCCCATCGGGCGATGAAAGCGGGACTGACTCGGTGTGGAAGTCGCAGTGAGGATTCGTTTCAATGAGAAATGTGAGAGAGATAACTTTGGAGGGACGGATCTGATTTAATATTTAAATTACTAGGAACCGGAGTATAAAACTCCGTTGATAACGACATCATTCGAATGCCCGGCAGCTAGAGGAATGCAGAAAAGGCGGGGGAGCTATGCAAGTTACTTTGAGCTAACTAGCCGTCGCCTCCTTTTGTGCACGCTTTTACCTTTTTCATGAGCAGATAAAGGAGCGTCGACAGAGAATGAGAGAGTGAGCAAGAGACAAACTCCTTTGTTGTGGAGCCACCAAAGCATTGGGTGCAAAACATGAAAAACATGTCAGAAAAATTCATGTTCACCATAACAGTTATTATGACCATGGCAACTGGGTAGGAAAATAGAATCGTTTAAAGGCCTTTTCCCTCTGACATTAAGGGGTTGTCTCTAAAAACCACTTTTATCATACTTTTGCTCTAGTCTTCTTTTCTTTTTGTCTGTTCTGTGTGTGTTTGAAAGCGGTCTCTTCTATATTCTCGAACTCTCATAAGTTGTTGGCAGTAGTTCCTCATTCGAATAGTGAATTTTAACTGGGCATACAGCAAGCCTCAAACGAGGGAAGGAGGAAAGTTTGCCACAAAGGGAGAGGAAAACAATAGAGAAGAAAGTTGTATCCGCGGGGCAATGGATACGTTTAACTTTAGCTGAGCAAGCGTTATAAAGTTATTCCATCTTTGAGAGGGAGTAGTAAATAAGTAAGTCTTTGTCCCGACTGATCGATTCCTGCATGCTGGGTTGTTGTGTCTTCTTTTTCTTCTTTCCTGAGTGTCAATAAATCATGGAAGAGCATCAACATTTGTGACCACTCAAGCTGAAAGAAGACAAGCTCACGGCAGCAATGATGTCAGCTCAGCTGAGAAGAGAGAGAGAGAGAGGAACGTTGGTCGTCCCAGGGAGAACGGCTTGATAGTAGCAGCAATGCGATGATCGTTTCGAAAGCGTCGGCAGCTGCTGGCTTCAACTCTTTTTGTACTCTGCCATCGCCTGGCCGATGTCATCAAAAATGGAAAAGTTTTTTAAAGCCAACAGTGGTCTTTGTCCAATATGATGGCATTTTCTCCTCTCTCTCTATCTATCGTCGCTGAAACACCAGCTGAAGGAAAAGTACCATCATCCAACTTTTGTCTTCTCCGTCTTCGGCTAAAATGGCAAGACGGTTACAAACTTGTGCTCTATATGTCTATGTCGAAATGGGGTAAAGTAAGAAAGAGGAGGACATCGATATGTGCTGGCCGGCTGGCCGGTGGCAGAAGAACAAGAGAAAAGACAATGTGGCTGAAAAGCGATAGATCGACTGCAATCAAGAAAAGTTAGTGGGATCAGTCACGTGGCCAATAATGGGATCCTCCGACCTAGAAGAGCAAGGAATAGGGAGAGTGTCGACCATAATGGAGGACAGAAAACGCTCGATATGCACAAGGCTGAAACTTTACTGACTGTCCACACATACACAGTAGAATCGTACCACTTGTACTTAATATACTCAGTCACCTTGAACCCATCACAGCAGGCACAGGAAGTTTCGCAACGTGAAGACTAAGATCATCATCATCATCAAGCCCATCTTGAGCATTAACCGCAGCAGGAGAGAGGAGAGAGAGATAGAGAGAGAGAGAGGTAGAGAGAGAGAGAGAGGTGGTGGGACAAAATGAAACAAACTCACTCCTGGTGAGCGAAAGGAAGTCGGCGGTTGCTGAATCTTATTCTCCCTATTCTGATGGCCTTCAGAGCGGGGAGTCGTGCCGAGATTCAATCCGACAGAAATAGAACAGATCGTAGAATAGGAAAGTGTATATAAGCGGAGTCTAGCCATGAAACAGCGGCCACGATGCGTATTTTTAAGACACGGCTATACACACCAAGCGCGGCGCTGCATGGCTAAGCGGCCGGCCTCAAAGATGCCAAAAATGTGGATCCGAGCAGCAGCAAACTGGAGATTATATGTGTTGCAGTGGCAGTAAAATCCAGATCTTTGTTCGTTCCTTCTTCTTCTTCTTTTTCTAGTTCCCAGCTAGAAAGAATTCTCGTTTCAGTCTGTTTTTCTTCGTCGCCGGGCGGGCCTAATGACCCGAAGGAGCGAAAGAGGATGTTGCGACGGCATGCAAATCCGAAACTAGAAGAAAAGGAGGCCGAGGCAATAACAATAGAGCCAGAAAGAGACTCTTCGACACTGCTGCTGCTGCTGCTACATTCCTTAAATGCAGTTCGAAACTGGAGCAGGAGTTCCAATGAAAAGGAGGAAGAAAAGCTCATGTCTGGTGCAACAACGGCGGAAACAGGTTTATTGAAAAGCAAAGATTGCCCAATTTGTTAGCGAAGAACAAGAAAGTCATGTCGGGCTAGACAATGCGTCGGATTCTATCCCTTGCTTTAACTGCTCTTAAATCTCTCCTCCAGCTCCTCCTCTTCTTCTTCTTTGTAGGCACTTTCATTTTCGAACATGCTGCTGCTCTTGTCGGGGAAGAAGAAGAAAACCGACGTTATCTCGATTTGTCGTCGTCCAGGCCATCAGATATAAAGCCGTAACATGATACAAGTCACAACAACTTTTCTCCTCGGCTTTCGTCCTCGATGTTGTTATTGAAAGTACAAAGAAGAGACACCATTCTATCCCATATGGCGGACAAGCAGACATGATATATGTTTCAATATACGTCTATAAATAAGACGTGTACCACTTTATGTATTTTTAAACTGGGGGAATGGGAATGGAAGCAGAGCGGGCTGGTTTAAAAGTCGACTTGGTGTCCCACTGGCTTATTCTCTTTTTAACTCGAGGCTGCTCCCTTCTCTACTCTCCCGGGAGCGACAAGAAATCTGAAAGACTTTTCTCTCCACTCTTTATCCATTTATGTTAAAAAAGCGCCTGTAAAAGTTGGAAAGTTAAAACAAGCCTTCTTCGCTCATCACAATTCGATCAGCTCACTCTCCCTTCTTTCTTCTTTCTCCCACAAAGTTGGTTTTGAACACGCTCCGTTCTGGCAACAGTCCCAATAAAAAGACTTTGATCCTTCCTTTGCACTTCCGCCGCCGTCTGACCAAATCGAACAAGTATGGAAGGAAGACTTTTTATACTAAAGTTTGACTGTGTTACTTACCTACGGATGATGCACCATTCTTTATCTTCTATGCCAAAAAAGGAGCAGTAAACCAGGTCCTGCTTACTTCAACAAGGACGTTTAGATCCATTGACCCAGCCTGGAACCCCCGTTCAAGTTTTGACACCCAAGGGATTCATAAAGAACCGGAGAGAAAGAGCGAGAGAGTAACTGAAACCCGGCGGCCAAAGTTCACTTCTTCTTCTTTCTTTCCAAAGAGAGTTGTGCAGCAGTCTTTGATCGAAGAAAGTGGAATAGGAGGAGAAGAGGGTTAAAGGCCAATGGAGGAAAGAAAGAGAGAGAGACCGAGGTCAGAATCAAGAATGGTCAAGTGTGGAAGAAAGGAAAAGATTTTCGCTTCGTTTTGGGTCAACATGATTAAGGATGGAAAAAGAAGAAAGGCTCTTGTCTAACATTTGGTGGCAATGAAATTCTAAAAGTCGCTCGCTTGAGCAGCAGCAAAATCTTTTTAAATTTAATTCTTTCTCCTTCGTTGCAGAAATAACGAATTTTCCCTTCTTCTCCAACCCCGGCCGCTTTATTGTATTGTTCCCTTTCTGAATTGTGGGGCCAGCAGCAGTAAGTTCCTCCAAGGCATGACCAGCAAAGCTCATTTTCTTTCAATTTCGAGTTCTGCGCTGTGTGTCGGATCGACCAAATTTGCTCTCGGACGATTGGAGCGGAAACCAAAGCAGTGGAGAAGAAGAAGAAGAATGAGTGTATAAAAGGGGGGAAAACATTATCCCAGCTGAGCAATTCACGAAGGTGAGAAATAAATACACCGAGGAGGGGGAAGAAAATAAAGGCTTTTTCTAAGACGGCTCAAGGTGTCTAATCCGTAATCGGGTCCAAATCTGATCGAGGAGTCGAATGGGCGAATGAAAAGCACATTAAGATCCAAGGATTAGACCAAGAAGGAGAGGAGGAGGCTGGAAAAGGGGTCAAGATAAGATCCAAAGCTCTTTTAATGATAGCCTTTTCAGACTTTTAGAGCGACCTATTACTATAAAAACGCGAACTCGGCTTTACCTTCTGTTTTCTCATGACATTTTCCCCGTTCCTCATTTTCTATGCATAGAAAAGTGAAGCCTGTTTTTCCTTTATGAGGCATAAAGCATTTTTATTGTGTCCCATTTTGACCATACGCACGAACCAATTCCACGTGTGGGCTGCCTGGAGCCCGTAGGGCTTAAAGCAGCGGCAGCTAGCTGTAATAATATCCTTTAATGGCACATTTCGCATTCGGCCTGGGGTGCTCCTGAGTCTATGATCATAAGGCCCCTAAAGTCAGATGCATAGAGGGGGATTTAAGTCCGGCTGAGCTCCTCATTTTGGGTGGGGACGATGGGATCAAAATTCAGCCGCCCATAGCAGCTTATTATTATAAAACATAGTATAGGAGAAAGATGAAAATGTAACCTGAGTAGATTGGATTCGGCCCGTTCCAGTAAAGTGGATTATTTACTAGCTGTTGTGTAGCCCTGCTACATATTCATTTAGTTGTTGGGCCATGCTGCAGATGCTAGTTGCGCAGCCAAGGAGAAGAAGTTTTGTAATTAATTCTTTCTTCCCTCCACTGTTTCCCCTTCTTCTTTTTAAGTGAGAAACAAAAAAGAAGTAGGGAAAGAATTTCTCTGCAAAGAACGAGCCAATTAAGATTAGGCTGTCACCGAAATTCGCTGCTTCTCTGGAGACCCGGACACGCACACACTGATGCTGCTGCAAAATAGAGAAGAGAACGGTGTGATTCCATGCACTTAAACAAAATACAAAGGGCACAACTTCTTGAAATTTAGTTTTCTGTGCACTGATTGCCAACTCTTCTTCGGAGTAACTTTGCTAATTAGGATGATTACCCTCGCCATCTGGTACAAGACTTTAAGATGGACTCGGATATAATGGGAAGCGGCTTTTGTCCTTGAATTCCTCTTCTTCTTCTCCATGAGGCGATAACTCAGCCGTTTGACGGGTTCGCAGTGCTTGTCATTAATTTCAATTACGTGCCTCCGCGATGCATTAACATCACTCTTCTCGCCCGGCCGGCCGCGCCCCCTGCAGCGATCACGACCTAAAGGGAAATTAAGGAGACAATAATAATAAAGCGAGCGTCAGCAGAAGAGACGGAAATCTGTTGACGTCGGGGAAAAAGGAACTCGCGATGACATAAGTTCATAACTGGGGCTGCTTTTAAAATGTGGAGAGAGAAGAAGGTTTCCTTTTTAATCTTCTTCTTGGTACATGCTTATATAACTATGCATGGGACTTGGCTGTGGGATAGGACCGCTGGCTGTCCTACATTATTTTTCCCTCTCCCACTTTCTTCCTCCTTCATAGAGAACGTTCTCCCCAAAGTCAAGCTCTAATTTTCTTCTTCTTCTCCCTCCTTCTCCCATTTTTTGCCATGGAGCAGCCAGCTCGTCATTTATATGGGCGACAGGCTAGCAGTGCGAAAACGTCGTAGCTGGGGCCCTGGTAATATTATTATATAGCAAGCTAGCTGGCTAGATTCGGGCTTATTCTCGTATCTTATATGCAGCAGTACACTGAGCGTCGTCGTCCTGTTTCTCCCCCGGGTTCCAAAAGTCCTTCTTCTATTTTGTTCTCCTTGTTCTGCAATGAGAAGGAGAAGGAGAAGAAGCGAGTAAATGTCATCTTGAGAGTTGTATGTGAGACAAGTCCCGATTGCAAACGGAGACTGTACTTGTGTAAAGGACGGGGGATATAATATTATTATCAAACTCCGGCCAAAAGTGGATTCGTTTGTTGGAATTCAATATTTGCGGCGGCGGCGAGATTCTTCCCCCTCCTCTCCTGCGAGCTTCAATGAAGAAAGTTTGGAGAGGAGCCATGCGGGGAATATGAACGAGCAAGAAATAGATACGTGTGGGGAAAAAGCCAGCTGCGGAGGAGGAAAAGAATGGAGCAGCGAAAAGATTTTTGAAATCTGACAAAAAGTCTGCTCCTTCGTTTTGAAAGGCCTTATTCATGATTGTGGCTGTGAAGAATTTCTTCTAGACCCACTTTTATAAAAATCCTTCTACTTCAGGGGAAGGGAGGAAAAAAGAGCCTTGTTTGCAGAAATGGAAAAGTCTAAGCTGACAGCCGAGCGGGGCAAGAAGAAAAGCTGGAGTAGGAAGCAAAAGACACAAGTAGCCCCAAGGGGATTTTCCTTATTAGCTCCGTGTGTAAAACCGCAGTCGTCCTTCTAGTTCTCTTGCGTCACCGTGATAAACTTTGGAAACATACACGCACACACTGATACGTACACTTGTGCTCTTCAGCTCTCAAGAAAGCAAGGATCAAGGATAGCCCTTATAGGTACTTTAAGACCTATGATATTGGTTCATTATGTATATTTTGGGCTCTCCTTGGTGTGGTAGACTCCCATCAGTGAGGGACAACGTACGTATTAATTAACGCCCTGCAGCAACTTGCTTCATTCTCCTCCCGTTGTCAGACCATCAGTGAAAGCAAGTGTGGGAAAAAGAAAGAAGGACGGCGGAGGGGGAGAAACGGGAACCTTATTCATGTAGACACGCGAGGAGGAGATCGTCGTCTTGTTTGCCAGAAGGCCAAATAAGCTTGATAGAGACGTTAAGCAAGATTAAAAACGACGCAGTAGTACATTCTTTTTATGCTCCTTCTAGGCCAAAGAAGACATTAATGTACATGAAGACTCCTCGTCGTACACTCAGATTCTCATTTAAGGCAGGGGCTCTGAAAAGAAAGACGCTCTTTCATAACCAGTCATTTCCCTTTTTCTCTTCCTTCGTTTTCTCCGGAGGTCGCTACTCGTTAGGCAGCAAACGACGACTTGGCAGTAGGCAGCTAAACGAGGATCGAGGGAAAATAATGTAGGGAATATATCGTCGTCGTCGTCATCTGTTGCCGTCAAACGCAGCCGTCGCCCACTGCTGCTGCTGCTGCAGTTGTACGCGTAATAAGAAGATCGAGCGAGGTCTCGATTTGCCAATGAGGGAAATTCGTACTCTCAAATCCGAATGCAAGGCGGGTTCAACTTTGTTATAATAAATTGTAAACTTCTTGTTCCGACCGTAATAATAGAGAAGAAGACAAGACTGGGAAAGAAGGAGGGCTGAAAAACCACACACGAACATGCAAGGAACGAAAACTTCCTCCTCTTCCGCTGTTATAATTCGCTGCTCGCTCACCCGACAAATTTCGTAGAGGATTTTTTTTGCCCCAACCAAGGAGGGAATTTGATATTGGCCAGGTAGGCACGGAAAATGGAACGTACTGTACAGTTTTTCCGTATGTAAGGAAATTGAGAAGGACGCATATATTTAATTTAACAAAATAACTTTAATTTGTTACATATGAGATTTTCTCCCTCCATGCTGCCATCTCTCTCCCCCTCTCTTCCCTCCGTGGCTAAACACATTGGAGTTTGTTTTGTGAAAATAAAAAGCGGTGATGAGTGAAAGCTCGCCGTCAAAACTTTCACCGTTGCATGGCTTATTTCGAGACTGCAAACACAGTGGGTTTGAAGAAGAAGAAGAAGCCTTGTGTCCACAGTGATTTAATGTCCTCTGCTTCTTCTTCCAATTTGCACCCGGCTCTGACAGCCACTCGTCTCTTATTTGCACTTCTTCTGTGATTTTGCGCAATCAGCGAAGAGGAAACGAAAGACAGTGTGTGGAAGCATGGCGCAAAAACGGGCGGCGAAAGGTGCATAGATTGAGGAGGACAAATGGGGGAGAAGAACTTTTAATAAACGACGTTATTAGAATTTAGAAGCATATACGTATTGCAAAGGTAACAAAAATGCAGGACGTTTATCAAATATAACTTTTTGTACCGTTTCTCAACTTTATTCTCCAAGTTAGGAATGAAAATATTCCCTTCCCGCCCTTTTCATGTTCATTGTTCGACCTTTTATTATTCGAGCAGCCAGAAACAGGAGAAGGAGAAAAAGGGGGACTAGGCATCTCTCTTGCCAGGTAGGTGAACCGAGGGGAACTTTAAATTTACCCCTGAAATAGCATTCTTGGCATTGAACTTCGCATGTATGGCATTCTTCTTAACCCGCCCGCACGTTGCTTCTGGTTTGTGAGAGTGGCATTTATGCCGATAAATTTAAAAGGAGCAAAAAGGGATCTTTCTTTTCTTCATCCCGCAACGAGAAGAAAAAGAAGAAGAAGGGAATTTATCTAGAGATGGGTCTGCTTGAATTCCAAGCGAGACTATCTACTGCTGCCAAGTTTAATGACTGGAAAATGTTGCTGAAAATTCAGTCGTTTTTCTTCTTCTTTTTTCATCTCACCCGAGGAAAAGGAAGAGACGAGGAGGAGTACGACGATAAATAGAAATGAAAAGTTTAGTTGAATACAGCTGAGAAAGCATGGACCAATCAAGACGACTGAGACAAGAGCTTGACTAAGAAGCAGAATTCCCCTCTGTCTGCGTCCTCTGCGAAGGATTAACGAGGGCAGAGGAGAGGAATTTGGAAGATGGCAGTATAGTAGGCCTACTGCAAGGTACAAGACGTAGCCAGAGGACTTGAAGCATGCAGCCAAGAAGAAGGAGAAGAAGAACATCGGCATTAGAGATCATTGCGTATTCCAGAGTCGTCTCCGGTACATAGAAAAAAGTAAGACGACGTCGGCAGATGGCAGGACAAGGAAGGAAGAAAGAATGGGAAATTGCAGGCAGGCAACTATTCACTTTCATGTTCGGGGCCAAATTGAGCGAATCGGCAACAATGGAATTTGGAAAACCGCTCCAAAGTATCTCTATTTGGGGGTAAAAAAGGGGGATACACGTCTGTTCTTCCGCATTGGAGAAGGAGTGAGTGGTGAGCAGCAGCAGCAGCAGGTATAATCCAACTTCAGGCTTCATTAACTGTTGGCTCGCGGATCCGTCAGGCTTACAGATAGTTTCAGTTCTGGCTGCAAAGAAAGCACAGTTATGATCAAATAGGAAAGTTACTTTTATGCTATACTTAAGCAAGCTTAGTACTGGAAAATTAGGACTCACTGAGTCAATTTTATACAGGGTGGGGAAGCAAATTTGTCCGCGTCCACTTTTTTCAAGCAAAATCATTATTACTGGCATACCGTTCAATTGCCAAACATATGTATTACATAAAATATGGAGTACGCATATCATTCTAATAATATCCTGAATTAAAGCACAATAACTTAACTGAGAGAGGCAGAAAGTGCGACAACATGCTTCCCATTGGCAACTTTTTCTGTCTCAATGGCAATGCTCATTGCTCCATGTTAAAGCTTGGCAGAGCTCCCATGTCTTTGTCAATTATGCATTTTAGTCAGGTAAACCATACGCTGGCAAAAGGAGTTGCACTAGCTTAACCATTTGATCCTTAAAGTCTACAAAAGACCAAAATTTTAAAGCAAAAATCGATTGGAAAAACTTCCAACTTTGATATGGCGTTTTTGAGACTTAAACTATTTAAAGACATCATTACTTTATTGCTTCTTGTTATAAAGTATGCTCCCAAGGGCACAAAACCACTTTTTAGCCTGGTCTTCAGAGTGGCCTTGAGGGTGTTCTGTATGCATTCCCAGGGAATTAAAAAAAGGCAAAAACTGCAATAAATCACGGACTTTCCAATGCCTAAAATACCTTGAAGATGACTACCTAGTCGCAAAATATTTTGAGTAGATGTTCTTTCTATATACTAGTAGTGTATGGGAGAGTTTTGTAACTCTAAGTGCAAAATTACGCATATGTGAGCCATGAGGGCATTTTTGCGGATTTCCTCTATTAATAGGATCCGCGCGAGGAAAATCTGGTTCAGTTGTTTAAATGTTATGTGAGCGGAGTATACGTAACCTAAGATAAATGTTGTTTTAACAAAGAATGTAACCAAGTAATGTATCTAAATGCCCTGAAAATATTGGGTAGGGTTAATTAATGAAAATATGGAGAAAATTCACCTCAAATGTCGCGGACAAATTTCCTTCCCCACCCTGTAGCAAGGAACTAGTCCAATGGTTAAAGTCTTTGAGAAGATCTGAAGATTCAATATTGAGCAAACTAGACTTAAATGCTTAATCTAGGAAGGGTTCTAGTTGGATGGTTTAAGCTGTTAAAAAGTGTAAAAAAGATCTGGAGTAAGATATTGAGAAAACTAGTCAAATGGTTTAATCTAAGAAGGATTACTCAACGATTTCATCTGCTAATACGTGTGGAGAATGGCTAGTCATCAATAAGATCATAAAATGGCTTAATCTTAATAATGCTTAATAATGGGGCAACTAGACTTGAAGATCTGATAATTTAACATTTTAAAACTAGTCCAATGGTCAAAATGGTCAAAATGGCTTAAGCTGCAAATAAGAAGGGAGAAGAATCTGATAATTACTTAAATATAATAATATAGCGCAGGAGATTCTGAATGACTAGTCTATTTTGAAAATGGAGTTGTGTTGCAGGCATATTTATGTTTTGAAAGGAAGTTGAATAAAATAATTAGACCAAAGAAGTATTGATTGAGTTTTTTTTCCTTTTTATATATATATATATATATATATATATATATATATATAATTACTCGACAATTTCATCTGATAATACGTGTGAAGAACAGCTAGTTGCTAAGAAGATAGTAACAATACCTTACTAAAAAGTCTCAGTGTATTACTTGGCTTTTCCACATTGGTATAGCACATAAATCTCGCCAATACAAAAAGTTACTTTTACATCCGCTAGATGGCACCAAGGGTCTTGCCTCTCATGTCTTATCTTGCCTTCACTTTATGCTGTTCTAACTCCGTCCTTTAATTCTCAGCTGTAAGAGAATGCATACTGAGAGGTGCAAACGTTTTCATCCTCTGACGGGAACTATAGTAACTATTTCAAAATGCGCGAGAACTATGTGCTATAAGAGTAACTTAACTTTAATTAGTTCCTTTGGTCTGACTATATTAATTTTGTACAAGTCAAATGATATTTCGGCATCATTATTAAGTACGAATTTAAGAAGCCTTGATAATTTCCTTGTTTCCAAACCATTTTATTCTCACTTTTGAATTAGTGGTACACTCAAATTTGATTATATATTCATCTTCCAATATTAAAGAACACCTTTCCAGGCATTATTGTTACTTTAGGCCTTGCAATATATTATAACTAAATGTTATACTTTACCGCTAACAAACCTAGTATACTCAGAATTAATTGTAGCACTGCAGCTCCAAATATTTGTACTTTTCGTGTGATTAAATTCTTAAACTTTGTGTAAGATCATGATATATCATTGTTGTACATGTTTAAATTACATAGGGTTATAATCTATATATACTGGGAGGAAATATATATATTTATATATAATTAACGTGTTTTATACTTTTAAATATACTTCACATCTATGAGATCACTAGTGTAATAAGTAAGGTGAGAAAAAGTGAACGTCCAAATTTAAAAATTTTACTGGCACAGAAGTAGAAGTAATATTGTTTTTATCAAAACCAGCAAACTACAATATCTTATTAACAGCTTAAAGATATTGCTTTTAACTTGTTAATAATATTCACTAACACTTTCAACCATTGTATAACCATGCCTTTAGTCCTTATTTAGCAGTCCTCGTTTAAGTATGTAATCACTCCTTTTTTCCACCGCCGGTGGCCCTTCCGGAGCTGGTGCCGGCCCTTGCTGCTGGTTCAACACTGGTGGTGTGGGTACACTTGACGGCGGCTGCCTTGTTGGACTCAGCAGCATTGCCTTGTCCCGCTCGCGTTCCCTCCCAGGTCTGAAGGCTTCAAAGAGCGCCTCAGTCTTTCTTCTTGTCTACTAACTGAATCACTCTTTCTTTTCCACCGCTGGGGGCCCTTCCGGAGCTGGTGCCGGCCCTTGCTGCTGGCTCAAAACTGGCGGCGTGGGCACACTTGACGGCGGCTGCCTTGTTGGGCTGAGCAGCATTGCCTTGTCCCGCTCGCGCTCCCGCCCCGGTCTGAAGGCTTCAAAGAGCGCCTCAGTCTTCTCTTCGTTGGGACCCCAGC
This sequence comes from Tisbe holothuriae, assembly GCA_900659605.1. NCBI lineage: Eukaryota > Metazoa > Arthropoda > Copepoda > Harpacticoida > Tisbidae > Tisbe > Tisbe holothuriae. The sequence goes on along the minus strand of LR139108.1, from coordinate 4,372 downwards.
GTTGGAAGCCGGCGTCGTTCTGGAGCCAGATGACCATTGTGCCGTGGATGGAACGAATGTTGACGTCGGATCTGGAAACATTTAGAGAAAAAATGATTATATTCAGTCAAAATAATGCTCAAGGTTGCAAAGGTACCAAATAATGCGCCGGCTCTCTCCACTCTGGCAGGAACACAATGAAACTGAGCGGCTCAAGACTCTGATTCACAATTATTTAAAATGTTATGTATTACTTACTTTGGCAGCACATGCTGATACCCATGCCTGTAGTCATGCTCCAGTGCTGGAACGACCACTTGCTTCCGCTTCCACCTGCTTGCCTCCAATTTAAGCAGTGCAGCCGGTACTGGCTCTCTCCACTCTGGCAGGAACACGATGAAACCGAGCAGCTCCAGACTCTTGGATTCACAAGTACTTGTATGTTAAGTATTACTCACTTTGGTAGCACATGCTGATACCCATGCCTGTAGTCATGCTCCAGTGCTGGAACGACCATTTGCTTCTGCACCTGCTTGCCTCTAATTTCAGCAGTGCAGCCAGGGCTGGCTCTCTCCACTCAGGCAGGAACACAATGAAACTGAGCGGCTCAAGACTCTGATTCACAATTATTTAAAATGTTATGTATTACTTACTTTGGCAGCACATGCTGATACCCATGCCTGTAGTCATGCTCCAGTGCTGGAACGACCACTTGCTTCCGCTTCCACCTGCTTGCCTCCAATTTAAGCAGTGCAGCCGGTACTGGCTCTCTCCACTCTGGCAGGAACACGATGAAACCGAGCAGCTCCAGACTCTTGGATTCACAAGTACTTGTATGTTAAGTATTACTCACTTTGGTAGCACATGCTGATACCCATGCCTGTAGTCATGCTCCAACGCCGGCACAACCACTTGTTTCCGCTTCCACCTGCTTGCCTCTAATTTCAGCAGTGCAGCCGGTGCTGGCTCTCTCCACTCTGGCAGGAACACAATGAAACTGAGCGGCTCCAGACTCTCGGAGAGAAGCCTTTCAAAGTGGACGACACAAGCTTCTAGGAGCTCCTCACAGAATGGAGGGTTGGCTTCGAAGGAACCACAGTGGGGTTTGAAGTCCAAGATGGGACTGGAAAGGAAATATAAACGTTAATTTACACTCTAAAATATAGTATTTTATGACTATTTCACTGTACTAAAATGAACAGATCTTGCGCATATTGGCTGTCCCAAAGGGGTCAAATATGATTGTTCAATTCAAAAAAACATTCAAAGAAGCCTTTTCCCTGTTATATATTTTTATAGTATCAGTACAGAGCATAAAGCATACATTAAAAGTACTCATTTGCTCTCCTGAAGAGTTACAATTTTGACTAGAGAGCTCTTATCATTTCGACAGCCGATATACAAAATCAATGGGTTCTACTTCAGCTCACATTTAATTATAGGATCAATTTGCTTCCACAGTAAGATATTATAATGTAAACTCACCCTCTAGATCCAAAGTAGCTGTCAATGTCCGGGAAAGCTGAGCAATACTGTCTAAAGTATGAGTTGAGCGGGCTTGCAAAGCATTCAAAGGTGACTCCAAAGTGCTTGTGGAGACATTCGAGGACTGTCACGGGAAGCGCGCCTTGGTTCTGGGCGCCCTCTCTGTAACAATAAGAACAAAAAATAAACAATTAACTTATAGAAATCATCTGTCCAATAATAGGTTTACAACAATTGCACTTGTACACTAACTCTTTTCAGGTTCATTGCAATAGAATACCAAAATGGCAAGTCCATGAGGGACTGTGGCAGCTTTTTGGAGAAAACTTGAAAAACCCATCCGCCGAGGCCGGGAATCCCCCTAGATGTTTTACTTGCTAACCATTCTGCCACACTCTTGTGCTCTTAATGAGTATTTATATACATATGTGATTATCTCAAAGTTATTATAAGAGACAAAAGGTTTGCTTGCTGACTCCTTTAGCACAAGCTGCCTGAAAGCTTGACTGTCCAAATGATAAGAAGCAATAAATGCCAAATCTGATGTTCTAATTCTATAAAGAGCTTGAAAGAAGCATTTAAGAGTGTCATTTTCCGCTTATGTACTCTAAAGGTATCAGTACAGAGAATAAAACATACGTTAAATGTATTTGCTGGCTATTCTGAAGACCTCCAATTTTGGCTAGAGAACTCTTTATCATTTGGACAGCCGAGCTGAGTCTGTAATGACTTATGAGGCACTTTTGACGCACTTAGAAGACATTTTCTTCTTTGAAGGGTGCAGCAGGGGGAAAAGAGGACAATTCAAACGTTTTCCCCTGCGAGCAAACCTCCCTTACACCCAAGGGGTGCCCGCAGTGGAAAACGTTTGAATTTTCCAATTCTCTTGCGCTCACTTCAAAGCACAAATGTCTCCTAAGTGTCTCATAAGTCCTTACATATTCAGCTTTCAGGCAGCTCTTGCTGAAGCCATCAGGAAGCAAACCTTTTGTCTCTTATATTAACCTTGCTTACACCCTTTGTTGGATTATCTCCAGAAAAAATAATAGTTTTTAGTCATTGTGATGTAATCATACATGAAAACGCTCGATATCTCAGGGGGGTCCTTGAAATTTTCGAAAATCTAGGGGGGGTACCCCAAAATCCAAAAAAAATTAGGGGGGGGGGGTACCCCCCCCCCAAATTTTTGACCCTTTTTTATTGCGTTTTTGGGCGTTTCCGGCCAT
>LR139107.1:0-10779 GCA_900659605.1 Tisbe holothuriae | reverse complement strand
ATTAACAATTACACATTATATAATCGTTACAGTACCCACTTTAGAAAGTTTTATTCATTAAAATGCTAAATAGCACTGAATTGTACAGAAGTATTCAGTAAAAGTGGTATAAGTTTCACGAAGTAAGCAAATGCTTCCCGATTGCAATTACATAGAACATAATATTGACTTACAATTTGCATCTTGATTCAGTTTGGGTTTAACTTGTTAAATTCTTGAACAAGATTAATTCGAATTGTGTATGTCGACGAGAAAGCCAGTGCAACATGCAGCAAGTCCAAGACGGTGCTTTGGGCTAACTTCAGTTTCTGGCCAAGTGCCAATAAGAGTAGAGCGGGAAAACATGACTGAGTACAAATTTAGTTATTTTTAGTGCTCTATAAAAAGGTATAATAGGCACATTATGGTATATACCCAGGTAGCAGGATATAGTGTTCAATTATTCAATAACATAAAAAAAGCAAAGAAGATATTTCTAAGTTTTGTTCATTAATGGCAGTTGTCTAATTTAGTATTTTTGCAAGGTTGCTCTAATCATTAATCGTTTCTTTATTAGTCCATTAATCACCAAAATATTTGTATCTTTGCCATCTAGAAATTAAAAAAATCTTTAAAATGTAAAAGTTTCGTAATGGAATAAAAATATAGTACATTGTTTTATTTAGAGCTTATCCTTGTAAAAAATAGTATTTCGATCCATGAGCAATTAATTGAAGCCACTTTTAGCGTTTCTCGAGCTCTCTCCCAATGATTCTTTGGTAGTAAGTTTCTCTCCCTAGAGCGCGAAATGCCCTTGAGACCTTTTCCATCTGTTCTCTCTCCATTTCAGTCTGTCTCAAGTCTGCAGAGTGAGAGAAGATCCCACGAAGGTAAATAATGTCTATAAGCCCTATTTACACGGACAAATTGCCGGTAGGATGCTTATTTTAACGCGAAAGAGCATTAAATGAGATAGAATACTAATATCATAGATTGCTTCATATTTTACGTTTGTAGCTATGCTAAATTTAATAGTAATGCTTATCGTCCATATAATCACTGGTAATGCGCATAGTTGAAATCTAAGCGAACATGTATCAATATTAACCACTCTTCCAGAAGCTAATTACAATGAACAACACTTCAACGGCCAACTTAACGCTCACTTACGACGGATCTGATTACAAGGCTCCGTCTTGGATCTACATCGCCTCCGCCGTCGCCTTCTTCTTCATCGGGCTGCTCGGCATCAGCAGCAACCTGGTCACGATCGTCGTGTATGCAAGGGATAAAACGGTAATAGAAAAACTTGTAAACATGCATGGTCGGGAAAACCTTTTATGCAAGAAATTAAAACAAACGTGCATGTTTTGCAAGTTGCAACCATGTACTACTCGTTATTCAATGTTTACTCAAAATTGGTTGTATATGTTAGTGTTACTAAAAGGGGAATCAGCTTTGCACAAAGAATCTCGATAATTCATAAGTTGGTTTTGGCATTTATTTTAACGTTTTAAGTAGTATGAAATGATAATAACTAATGCTACTGTACGTTTATTATTAAATTACTTACAAAAAAGAATTTCTTTTGAATTCCTGGAGGGCTATCATTAGCAGACGTAAGAGTCTGATTTAAGTGCTTGTTACCAAACTTTCCTCTGCTATTCTCCACTTTTTTTAAGAACAGAGAACAGTCTAAGGGACTTAAATCCTCCTCACAAAGTCTGAAGTAGCACATTTGACACAAATGCGAAGAATTAGGATTTTCGTCGATTTTTGACTTTTATTAACTCAATTTGATATTTACGCAGAAGTGTCACGTTTAGTAAATGTCACGTCACATATTTTTGGCATGTACAGTACATGTTTTTATCCTTTTTAATATAAAACGTACAGTCAGTTCTCATTGGCACAGTTGTCACTACATAACGGGGAAAATAATTATACATATTGACGCGATCCTCCATTTGTTATACAAAAATCCTTTCAGCTGTGGACTCCGTTCAACCTTCTGCTACTCAATTTGATTTTCCTGGAGCTTGCTTCCGCCTGCTTCGGTCTACCACTAAATATGCTCAGCAGTATCAACGAAGGTTGGCTTTTCGGAGACGTCGTGTGCACTGCAACGGCAGCGACGATGGAATTCGCGGGTAAGCTCTTGACATATACGAAAGGTATGTTCGATGAGAATGCGATCTAGTGTTTGCTTAAGACAAGATATCTTCAACTGAATATCGAATATTTCGGATATATGCAATGCATTCTGTTACGTAAGAGGATCAGTTATACAATTTTCTAGTTCCTATTGTAAATAAAAATATGTCTTTAAGCCCCATACTGATGAGGTTTTGTTGCTTTTCCTGGGATCGAGAGGGTATTATTTCTATTTACTGTCCTACAGTATTAAAAGGCAGCTCACTTGTCTACATACACTTTGTGAGATATTTCCCTAGAACTATCTTTGCTCCTTTTACGCGCAAATGTCCGCTAACATCTGAGACCTCGGATAAATGAGAGAGATGAGCCTTCAAAGAAAAGAAATCCCTTTGAGCTGTTTTCTTTTGCTACCGTGATATATATTTACTTATCTAGCTGGGTCATTGCACATTGTTTGCGTAAGATGTTTTGTAAGATTTGTTTCATCTGAGATATTTTAGAATGCTCACCATGTAGTACAAAAGTTCTATATTATGCCCCGTTGCTGTAAATACGAGAAGATGAAATAAACCAATGAGATGACTTGTTTAGTTAAATAAGTACATCACATTATAAACATATCTAACCTAGGCATCGGCTCCATATCCATGCTGAGCCTTCTCTCCGTCCACCGCTGCCTGCTCATCACCTTCCCTCACAACGCTCAGCGGCTCAACTCTCGCTCGTGCTGCCTGGCAATGTTTGTCACCGCCTGGGCGTACACGATGCTCGTGTCAATGCCGCCGTTGCTTGGATGGGGGTATTTTAGAGAGGAATGTCTGGGGATAAGGTGAGAGGTTTAAGTGCAAATTCGGATATTTGTTATGGTATGAAGGAGAGGTCCCCATATTTCTGCATCAAAAGAGATGAAGGGGGACTTTTATAATCACATGCTCTGATAATCACACCATATGCATTTTTGCCATATCTTCATTTTAAATTAAACAGGAATCAAGGTAAATGCGTTTTACACTTTTTCCTGTAAAAAATTCAACATACTAATAACCAATTGATTCTTTGCAGTTGTGGCCCAGCATGGAACGATCCCGCCAACTTCACGTACACCCTGTTCCTCCTCTTTAGTGGATTCTGTATCCCCGTGGTAGCAATCAGTACCACGTCTATTACGCTGGTATTCGTCCTGAGAAAGGTATATTAGAACATAAAGTTATGACATGATCACACTGAAGTCTCTCCAGGAAAGTTCAAATTACTTTAATAATTAAGTGTACTTTCCATTCAAGCCATTCCAATTTAATTCTGTTCAATAAATCAACTGACACTCAACATTATATATGGCCCAATTTGGTAGCTTAAATAGGGCCTCATTCATGTGCAGGCAGCATCAACTTTTGAAGAAAGAAAGCAAAATGTCTTTGTAAGCAAGAGCGAAAGCGGCACATTCCTAATATTCGTGTTAACAAAGAAATATTTAACATGTTAGGAAGTGCAACCGTGGCAATTTTATGACTTAACCTGACTACACACGGTCATATTTGAAGGAATGGAACATTACTTAGCAAGATTGTGTAACAATTAAGCGCTATTATCCAACTAGAATATGTATGTAAGTAGTATATACATTTACATTTCCTCGCTTACAGCTTTTTCCCGCATGTGTAAGAACAATAAAAACCTTACTTTCGGCCTTTATACGTGTAAAACGATGATATAAACGAGGCTTGCTGCTATCTTAAGGGGCATCTACCTAGTAAATGTTTTCATAATTCTCTCGTTTAATTTTTAACAAAGATTTTTATATGATCAAGTTAATTGTTTATGTAATATTTAGTAACACCATTTATATAGTACAATCAATAGAAGATCTATTCATTTTTAAGACAATGACAAAGAGTCATTATTTACATTTTCTCTTCAGCATTCTGCGACGATGCAGCTCCTGAACCCGATGTCTAGCATGGTGAAGAAGGAGCTCCGCGCCACACGCATGATCCTCGCCATGCTCGCAGCCTTCTTGGCCGTGTGGACGCCGTACGCCGTCTGTGCAATGCTCGTGCTGGCTGGGTACAGTGACCTGCTGGACAGTCCGGCGGCGGTGTTGCCGCTGCTACTGGCGAAGACGTCGACGTTTACGAATCCGCTGTTGTATGTTATTATGAATCCGCAGGTATGTGTAAAATATTCGGTTCACAATGCACGTACGTTACAAAACAGGACACACTATGCACAATAATTTGTTGCTCGCATTGCTCCTTTTCATAGGGTTATGAGAAAATATAATAGCTTTTGGCTTTGAGGTTGCACGCAACCAAGTGCACGCAATGTAATGTGCCATTTATAAACTTTTAGTCGGATACAGCAGTCCCAAAATCGGTGATGTACATTACTTCATATATTTTTACTTTACTCTGTATTTCAATATGAACAATTTCAATAATGTATTTGTGCTTGTTATGATGTACTTCCTACCCTAAGAGTATGCCGCAGCTACTTTATATTACACAGTGGTTTCAGTTTCAGAAATCTTTCCGCCTTCAGTTCCCAAAGGCATTCTCCCTCTTCCATCAAGGTGAAGACGACGATTCGAGTGATGCCAACGGCAGGTTTGTGCTCACCATTAGAAGCGCCCTCTACAGGCTCAAAGATTCCAGACAGGAGAGAGCGGTCTGTGGGAAGAGTGGAAGAGAAGCCGTAGGGGTGGAAGAGTACAATAGGAAGTAATCTTGTGTATAAATGGATTTATTTTACTGTACAGTAGTACTGAAATACAATTATCTTATATTTTAAATGTTACACTAAAATCATTTTCAGTATTTTAAGTCCAATCCTGACGTAGTTCGCGACATGAATAATCATTTGAGACTGCCTCAATTATTATTACTACTATACACCGCTCCAGGTATTTCCCCCCGTTTTCAGCCATTCATATGTGCCATTGAGTTTGTAAATGTGATTAATGAATCCAGTGGCACCAAGGGAACACATCGCCTAATTAATTCTTGATGAGCTTCTGCCATTATAGAAATAAACAGATTAGGCATCCAAGTGAATTTTATAGTTTGTAGTAATTTGCGTTGCAGCTACTTATGTAGTTAACGTTATCTATTTTTCCCAAAATTTTGTTGTTGGAGCTGATATTTACAAAGTTGCATTGAATGGGACACAAAAATGTTTATTAAGCCCCATTACATTGCCATATCTGACTCTCTTTCTTGGTCATTGCATTCTTTCCATCTGGACTCTGACATCGAATATTGGATACGGACGGATTTGAGTGTTTCAGCAAAAGAGTTCCTTTCCAGCCGTCCCCGCCTCTAGAAAGGTATTAAGGAACACTGTCAAAAATTATAAAGTACATATTTTTTGTGCTTACTGATGCGTCACCCTCGCCAGCCCAACCCCCTGATAGAAGGCTTTGAGCTTTGAACATTCTTCCATTTCAAATGTTGAATACGACGTGTCGACGTCTCTAACCAGCTCTAAAGTCCAAGTATATATTAAAGTCATTCTGTCTTCTGTTGTGTTAGTTACCGTGTAAAGCCCCCACATTATACATGCTACAGCAGAGATTAACATCATCTTGGTCGCACAATTCAATAGTTAGGTTTCCGATGGCAGCATTCATCGCGGCAGCCCTGACATTAAATACGCCTCTAATTTACATAAAAAAGATATTAATATTTGACTCACCCGTGATTTGATGTCTCTAACGTAATTGACTCCACTATAATAATAATAATTAATATCTTAATACAATTATAAGAATGTCTAACTTACAACACTTGGACGGTTGGCAGCACTCGATCGTCTGCTCAATCTCTCCTCTGCAGTCACTGCTGAGGCAAGACCGGCCCAGGTCAACTTCGTACATTGCAGGATCAAATAGGGTTGATTGGCACTCGGATATGGCAGCCCAGTGCGTCCAAACGGAGGCTAACATAATGATTTATTTCGGAATTTTACATACGTTTAATAATATACATCCTGCAAACGTATACGTGTCGCAGTCGTATTTTGTTTATTCATTAATGAAAAAAAAATATATTTCTTTGATGTATCTTGTCTTAGATTCAGGCCAAGCTAATGTAGCTAATATAATGTTATAATTTAGGCTTACGTGTAAGTTTCCTTTGCCAGTCGGCACAATTTATTTGAAGAAACAGTTCCGCAAGGAAGAAATATATTAAGTGATACATCCGCATTTTACTGTCTATTAGTTTAAACAATCGTGTCAACTGTTCTTCCTTCTGTATATTAAGCATAAAGTTGATCCAGTTGTTCAAGAACTCCCCGGATATTTCAAATATCTGTTATTGAGCAATAATAGTCAAGAGTATTCTGTATGCCTGTTGTGCACTCAAAAGGGCAATAATACATTTTTATAAAGCATTTCTTAATTGTGTTCAATAAAATTACATGATAGAAATATACGTCATTATCTGTACTTTTTAAGCAATATCCCAAACTGAAGTGACTTTTAATATACCCATTTATTTGATCCCTCCAAAGACATTTATGCAATGATAAGAAGGAATAAGATAATTGGAGTACGGGGTTGTCTTATATTTCTCAAGGAGCTAATTTCGTAATTCACTATAATTGTATCGCTCCATGATTTCGTCAATGAACACATTGTACGAACAGTGTTATACTTACACATTTTATTCATGAAAATTGGCTATAATTCTAATAAGAAGAGTTTATATGTTTAGAAGAGCAGTAATTTATCTCAGTATAATATTTAAAATTATCGTACGATCATCATTTGTGTCGAATAGTACATATATACGAATATTTACGTTAACTTAAAATTAAAAGTAACAATAATAACTACAGTATCCGAATTTTCATTTGCCTATGACTTTTCCTATATGATTGAATCGTAGTTAAAACCTTTGATCACTGAAATATGTTTGTTATCAATAGAATACGTTTGTTAAATACTCAAACAACATTAAACACAAGAGCTATCATTTTGCTTTGACTTTCCGAATATGATTGAGCAACAACTGCGCGTAATGATCGTAGACGACGTTTCCAGAGTGGATTTCATCGTCGCAGATCCAGAGGTTTAGGATGTCCGGAGGGACGTCGTGCTCAGAGCAGATAGAGTGGTAGGCAAGCTGGAAAACAAAATAATTTAGTCTCGAATGTTTGGATTACGAGTTGGAATAATTATGCTGGGCCTTAGGACTAATGAAACACAGTTCGAGAATGTAACACTGTATATATATGTACCAAAGTATTAATCCTAAATTGATGTTTACAAGAATATCTTATGATGTCTGGTGTCTGATGTTTTAACCAGATCAATAAAACTTAATTATTTGGCCTGATAAACCTACGGATATTTCTTAAATAACTACCTGCAGGTACTCATGTGAATCCCATAGAACGACTTCTTGATGCTGGCCAATGACTCTCCTTGCAATGTCATTGAGCTTAAGGATGTCCTCGGGTTGCATTCCGTGCGTCTCAGATTTGATCCTCTCGCCGAGGAAGAAGATGAGCTCAAAGTCGTACTGAAAAGGAAAATTAAGTTTCTTTTGAATTAATGACGGTTACCAAGGAAGTAGATTTAAAATACACTGTACTTTTAGATGATTATGATTTAACTCCAATGGTCAATGGTTAATGTTTTTATTCGTGATATATATGAATGTTACTCGTACTATAATTTATATTTCATCATTGGCATTCGTTCCTAGTTACTGAAATGTACACTGTATTACCAAACCCAGCGTATATGTTTTACCTTTTGTTTCAGTTCCTCCAATATCACGGTTGAATTCTCTAAAGCTGCTTCAAACTGTCCCAGCTCTTGTGCTCCTTTGTACACAAACCAGGGTCCGGCTCCATAAACAACAGTCTTGGGTCTCATGATCCGAATCTCCTGCTCTAGAGATTCATGATCCAGCTGAAGTTTGCTGTTCCAGTGGAATGAGAAGTGCTTCTTTGTAGGGTCTGGAATAGACATAAATCCACTTTTAAACACTCTAGAGAACTGATGTGAAGCTATAACTGATTAAAGCTAAATATTTTATATGAAATATGAGATTTGTATGGGTACCACTGTTTGATGTTGTCCAGAAGTTTGCGTCCAGACGTCCAATACAGTCCGGATAGATGACATTCCAAGCACTGAACATGGCCAGAGCAACGGAATCAACATGGGAGCGGTCAGGAAATTGCCTAGTATAATAATGACAATTATGAGTAATGAAATATTTGGTATAATCCTCTCTCAGCTATTATCAGATCACAGAAGGTGGAAAAATAAATGAGATACAGAGGATTCTTATGAACTCATTAATACTTACTTATAAACGACCGTCTCCCTCTCATAAAACACCCTCATCACACTCGCAAACAGCATCCGCACCCTGGAATCCCCAATAAACAGCATCGAACTTCCTTCCTCAACACACGATAATCCTTTATAATCCACATAGCTCAGCCTTCCATAACGGGATGGGAACCAGACACTGACTGAGGGGTCGAAGCAGGTTGAGTTCAGGTAGCAGTTGTCGTGGTAGGGGTTGGAGGGCACAGTGGTTTCATGGTAGGATTCGTCACGGTGTGTTAGAAAGGTGGAGACGGCATCAATTGGTGGCTGGAAGGAAGTTTTAAGATTGAACAGCAATTTCAAGCAAACACAAAGATGATGCAGATTTTTATCCCAGGAATAGTAATACTGTTTTTAAAGTAGTTAACAGGCGAGTCCATTAGTTTAACGTTGAAATCCATCCAAAACATTAAATTACCTTCTCCACTGGTTTAATGTCATCCATATGCCTCATTATCGTCACCATGCAAGGATTTAACTCCGCCCAATTCACCTCCTCCTCATCCTCAGAACAAATCATATCCCGATTGTACACAGACAACATTAGCCAAATTGAGGAGAACACTGTTATTAAACATGGTATGGCTCTTAATCGCATTTTATGTTGACGTACATTCACAGCCACGGGTTAAAGAAGAATGTTTTGGTAATAACGGTATTATTGAGAAGATCGTCTTTATTGAATGAAAAGACAGGAAGCGACATTTATATATTTTATGGCAATTTGAAATCAAGTACGATTAGAATGCAGTTGGGACAAAAATATTGATATGCACGTGAGGTTCATGGAAAGCGTCTAAAATTATAGTGAACTATTATTGCGGTGTAGTTCATGCCATAAATTAATATGTACGATGTAAAAACATATCTATCGGTACATTAATTTATAAAAAGGAACCATATTTTATTTCTTTAACCTTATTGCTTTGGTAACATAAAATCAGAAGTGATTACTAACAACTTGAATAAAAGCATATCATTATATAGGCCTGGACTGCAACTATACTTGGAATGTGACATTGTTTTATAATATTATATGGAGATTATATGTTATTAATGCCAGTATATTACGCAGCTATTGAGGCGAACGCTTATTAAAATGAGTCTGGTAATGACGGGACTGGATTAAGCACAACCTCGTGGCAGAATGGTAATCATAGTGGACTCCTATATGCCATGCAAAGGGCCCTAGGTCAAAATCCCGGATTTTCATTTGTTTCTATAAGTAAACACCATTGTATGCATACATATGTTCTATTGATCTAAAAAGGCTTTTTCAACTCATGAAGAGGCAGTCTGTACATGACCCGCCACATTAATAATAACCCTTTCAGTATATGACATATGACATATTTTCTAGTCATAAAAAATGCCAATTTTAACTCATGCAGAGTCTGGAAAGACCAATTATAGGCGAAGGCAATTTTTATCTCTTCTACGGTGTAAAGAGACAAAAATATTTGTTTTCTCTTTGTGACCTCTGTTGAGGCTAAGGCCAGGACAAATTTTGTTTCCCGAGAGGCATACATGGTTGTTTTACAGTATACTAATACAGTAATACATAATATAATTATTGCAAGATTAGGCAAGGCACTTATTTGCATTTTAGTACAGTGTTTTTATTCCTCAATGACTGACAGCTCAATCAGAAATATATAACTTTATGGCACATATGGTTTAACAACATTTGTGCAAAGTGATCATAAATAACGAAGCCAGAGTGAAGTGGATCTTTGCACGCCCAATAAAGCTGAGGATCTTCCGGGATGCCAGAAACGCCGTGGACACGACAGAGATCTTGATATTCTTTCTGCAAGAAAAAATTCAGTGTAAACAAGGCAAACATTACCGTCATATTCTTTAAAAAATGATTAAATTTAGTTGCAATTAGGATTTACAAGGTTTCTATGTTAAAATCTTGATAGTGAATCTGAATTGGCTGAATCCGTCAACATAATATATTTTATTTGTCTTCATAAGCACCTGTAAAATTAGATTTGAGTCCCACAGTGTTATCAACGGCCTAGTCTTCACAATCTTGCTAGCAATGTCATTCAATTTTTCAATATCTTCCGGTGTTTGTCCTTCACCCGTAGCATGGGCTATTCTCTCTCCCATAAGATAGATCGGCTCACAACCATACTAAAATACTACTAAGTGAAACATGTACATAAAATGCTTAGAGTGCACTCACAATTGAACATAACTTCTCCAATATGCCAATGGTTTTGTTCAGCCCCAGCTCAAATCCATGAAAATCTCTTGATGCAGTGGACAGGAACCAAGGTCCGGCACCA
>LR139103.1:3833-14796 GCA_900659605.1 Tisbe holothuriae | reverse complement strand
TTCAATGTCCAAAATGGATTCGTTCAATGTCCAGTAAAAAAATCGTTCAATTGCTTTCGTTCAACGTCCAGCCACCCCATTGCACTTAAGCATAAAGCGTTGCATACTAAACCGAGTATGCCAATGACAGGTAGTTAAAAAGGAGTAAATGACATTTTATGAAGGTAATGCAGATTACCACCTGGTGACAGAATAAAAAGAAGACCAACAATTACAAAACGATTAGGGAAACCAGTGTAGGGGAAGAAGGAAAGACCACAGAGGGATTTAATGGACTCAGCTCATTTGTCCTAGGTATGAGAAGGCTTCCTGCCACAGTGACATATTGCACGGTATTTTACCTTGAGCATTACCTAGATGACCAAGTTAAAAGGAGGAAGAAAATGAGACATGGCAGCAGTAAAAAGTAGTGAAGGGTTCCGCCTACTTTTTTCTTCGTTTCAGCTAGCTGTCTACTGTCCACTGGCAAGGATTAAAATAAATTATGATAAATGTTAGGTTAGTCCCTGTGTCTCAAAAATGGTGCAAATGCTTTGGCATTAAGTTATAAATTATGAATAGTTGTCCTCAAAAGGTGTTTTAAACCCGTTACCTCTCCTTTATCTTATCTCATGCTTCGTTACAAAAGTTTTGTCTTCTCTGCCACGACAAAGACAGTGGCAGCTACTTTTTCATATTTTTCATGCTTCCTCTCGAGAGAAAAAGAAAAGTTTTGAAAACCTTTTTGTGCCGCCATAGTACAGACAATACGATAAGTCTTCTTTGTGTCTTGAAGGCGTGGTTACACCTCGTCATTTATATTTTAAACTAACATTAACGAAAAGTATTTTATATTGAAACTAATGCTATATTGCTCATGATATTGCTCAAAGGTTTCTAGGCTGCTTGATATTGCTAGAAAAATATCTAAATTTAACCTCTAGAGACACAACGAGAGAATAAAGTAAACACAAGACATTCCTTTTGTTCCATATACCAGGAAACCCCCGCAGAGCATCTAGAGTTTCTCCACTTTCCGATTCATTGAGTTTTTTTCTCTCTTCTGCTTCCTGAGAAAGTCAACATCAGTCGTTTGATCGAACTGCTGGAGTACAATATTTGAATCCATTTAATCTGGTAAAATTGAAGGCTATTATACAAAATGAACAGTACCTTAAACTTTTCTTATTCACGTTTTCTTATTGAGCCGTTTTAAAAAGCTTACTTAATGTGACTAAATTGACATGACCTTGGCTAAATGATGAACTGGAGTATTCCACTACATGCCCCCACTAGGTGGCTCTCTTATGTTTTAGACCTATTGTCTATTCCGCATAGTTTGAACATATTCCACCTTCCTCTTTCATATTCTCTTTTGATATACATGTATTATTATTATCATATGAATTGTATCATGCACGTATGCGTCGGGGATTTTCCTTCTCCTTCTTTTTCATGCTAGACTGAGTCCTTTCATTGTGTCTCAAGATAGCCGTTTGCTTCAGACGTCCACGGCGGAAAAGGTTTCATATTAAACACACTCATATGCTTTCCTCTCACTCTATGCAAACTATACACAAGTTATGTTCCGCCTGTCTTTATTAGACCCTTTTATTCTTCTTCAAATATGACAGGATTCCTTGCCTCAAATTGCTTTCTCTACTATTGGGCATTATTACATAATATATATTACGCAGCAGCAAAGAACCAGCAGTATGATGAAGTAGCTAATTCTAAAGTCAAGATTGGCTTTTGTACTTGGCAAGGAGTAAGTTCATTGTTATGCATGGTATTCCCCTTCAGCTGAAGAAGGATCACCAACCAAAGTACAAAGTTAGAGTAACGTCATTCCCTGTATTCGCATGGCGACATGATTGGGTTGATTTCGAAATTACAGACGAGAGATTAGTCAATGCCAAAGATAGGCACACAAAATGATTGTGGCTATTTATAGAGGAGCTAGTTAGTATTGAGTGCCAACGACAAGCGTTACTAAATGTAACTTTTTCGTTTAATCGTTGGACTTTTGCTGGTTTAAGTAGCCTATGTCACTATTTTAATAAGAAAAAATAAATTTATACTGTAAACAGTTAATAAGTGTAATATTTCTAGGACCTACTTACAAGCGTTTTGCATTTAAACACATTTTAAACCAATTAGTATGTGCACATTACTAGCCCTATTACCCCCTGCTATCATGACGTCAATGTGCAGTTAATTTGGTTACATATACCCGCATTAGGACCTCGCCTCGTATAAACCCCAATACGAACATGATAACGGCGAGTGAACGTCCCTCACGTAACATATACCAATATTCTATAGGGAATATTTGAAAGATAAAGATAAAGTACTTGGCTCTTTTGCTTTTTCTCCTCAAGACTAGATGCGGAATAATGCATCAGCCTGAGGGCTTTAAACGTCTTTGAAGTATAAAAGGCCATCATCGCAAGGAAGGAGTTTAAATTATGCTGTATTTATGCATAAAAGGCCTCTTATAATTCTGCTACATCCTTGTTCTAGTTTTCTACTGTCATATGCCTTTTCTAAAGATTCTAATAATACATTCAGGACTAGAAACTTCTTCTTGCTCTTTTATTGGGCCTATATATCAGTCGCGTTTCTTGGAATGAATTACGAGTCTTTTCATTAGCATTCTCAGAAGGAGGAGAAGGAGACAATTCATCTTTGTTTTCTTTGGCCATTTCTTTGGTCTTTGCGTCTCCCATCCGCCTCCGCTGGGTGTAGAAGAAGAAGTTGAGCCCGGCAGTCAGCAGGAAGCAGCCGCTCGTTAGGAAGAAGAAAGCGTAAGGCTTCGAGTCCTGAAATAACACAGATTATTATTGGACTGAGCTGCAAAAATGGGTTCCATTTCCATTTGCCTGCTTCTCCGTGTAGAGCGTTCGGTATGCAGGGTTGCCGAATACAGGCACGAGGGCTGCCAGCAGCGCCATCGCTGAGAATATCTTCCCAACCTCGTCCGGGTTCACAATTCTCGTAATGAGCGTTCTGTTGGGAGTCCAAATTTGCATACATTCTCTTCATATTGTGTATATGCTAATGTGTACCTCGCCAGTGAGTATGTGCAGATGTTCATGAAGCGGAGGGACTGGGCGAGGTAGAACGACCAGACCTCCCTGGCGAAGGCCGTGACCACGCTGGACACGGCGGTCATGATGCAGATGCCGGTGAGGGTGAGCGCCTCGTGCACGTGGAAGCGCCCGTTGATGATGGGGATGAGGATGAGCGAGGCGATCGCGCCCTCGGTGTAGATCATGAACAGGAACAGGGAAAAGTCCGAGCCCTGAAATGCGAGCTCACTTTTACAGTAGCATGGTATATGATTATAATCTAACCTCGTATCCATCAACATTGTCAAAGAGATACAAGTAGATGAGTAGGAACTCCTCTGCGCAGAACCAGTACAACCCATACGTGGTTAGCATGAGCCATAGCAGCGACCGTAGCGTCCCCTCCCTTCGCCTCACCACTGTGATGCAAGTCTCCCGTAACGGAATCCAGATGTACCTTTAATGAGAGACATTAAGCATAAAACAGTGATTATAATATCCTGCTCTCGAACCTTTTCAACCAGTTAACGAAGCCCCAGATGAAATTTGATTTGCCGCCGTCAGATCTGGTCTTGTTCACAGCTACGGGTTCTTTGATGATGAGCAGAACGTAGAGAAAGGCGGAGAGAGTACACACGAAACCAATAGCAAAGTTGAGCCCGATACCGACCTGAAATGGGACAATTACTTCAGTTCATGTAGCTTATTCATAGCTTACGTGGTTGTAGCACACAGCCCCAAGCAGAGGCCCAAACATCAGCGCCACTCTCTCAGTCCCATCGAACCTGACCAGCCTCGTCCCTCTCTCATCTGGCGTCGTCACTGAGCATCCGTACCCATAGATTCCCAGATAGTACACTGACATCCCGCCAAAGAACTCGTATATGTTGAGCGTCCTTTGAGATCTTTGGGTCATTGAGGGCTAGTACTCGAGAAAGCAGTTGTCTTACCAGAAGAATTCGACCGGGAGACTCTCCCAGAACAGGTAGATGAGGAATTCGAGCACTGTCTTTACCACGGAGGCGAAGAGTGGAAGTAGGATTAGAGGTTTGCGGCCGAAATCATCACTTAAAGACCCTATCGAGTATGTCTTTAGACTGTTCTACATTTCTCTTTAACCAATATACCTGCGATGAGAGAGTAGAAGAACGTGGGCACCGACCCAATCCACTGATTGATCATTTGAAAGTGATTGTAGTGCTCGATGACGTCGTCCCTCTCGTCATCCCACGAGTCCAGGTCGTCGCAGATCGTGTCGTTGAACTTGAGCTCGTCCACGCACATCTTCTGCAGCAGGAGGTCGTCCATGATCTTGGTCGCGTTCACGATGGAAACGCCGAACATCCAGAGGAAAATGTTGGGCTCTAATGTGAACGACCTGGGGCATTAAAAAACCTTCAAATCAATAAAAATACAAAAGCTGTTTTCAGTGCAAGTCAGATCAAAGCTAGCTGCCCAAAAGTCCCAAATGACTTAAATATACCTAAAATAGTCTTTCACACTGTCTTGCATTCGTTCCACTTTCTTCTTGCTCGGTTCCTCCATCGTGGTGATGTTTTGCTTCAACTTTTGCTAATGACATTTGTTTCTGCTTTGAAGTTTGCGTTATTATTGATGATGCTACTCTACTACCTATTATCTCCTAATTGTCTGTTATCATTATTAACAGTTTATGCAATAGTTAAATGAAATAGTACAAACTTTTATTAGAACGTGCCAATCGCAAGTAAACTTCAATTAAATCATTCTTTTTTTCAGGCTCAGCAGCTCCTCTTCTGGCACAGTCCCGCCCACCTCCTCTAGCCACGCCTCCTTCAGCAGCTTTTCGGCCGCCGCCTGCCCCGCCCACTCCCAACACGCCTCCTCCTGCAACCTCTGCCACGCCCACCGCCTCATGACGACATCGCCGTCGTCTGCCCCGCCCACCGTCGTCACGCCCTCCTCGGCCGCCGTCGCCGCCCACGACTCTGACAGCGAGCCGGCGCCCGTGCCGTCCAACAACAGGTCGCGGCAGAAGAAGTTTATGAAGACGTTCAGTCAGCTGCCGCAGGGAGAGCTCGTGCTGCAACGTAAGTAATGATTGGGAATGGGGCATCAGTCAGGGTTACTACTCAATAACAACTTTCTTTGGAAGTGCTCACCAACATAATTAAGTAAGACTTTTTCACCTACGAATGAAGACTAATGATGTGAGCTTCTAAGGCTCTAATCGGCCTGGCAACCCTGCTGCCTCCGACGAACAAATCCATTCATAAATTCCGCCGTCCTTGACAGTAGCTATCTCAGTTTTCTCAGCTGCAGCTTCCTCCTCCTCCATTTTCATATTATGGAAATGGGATGCAAGGAAAAAACGGGAAGAAGGAAGAATAACGTCGACGACAAAGTTAGTTCATAATGGGGACCGCCATTTGGGTCGCCTTTCAGTCGGGCCTGGAGAAGAAAGTTGTGCGTCCCCGAGGCAAAGAGAATCTTTCTGGCGACTACTTTTTGCTCACTTTTTCATCTCTGCTGCTACCTTCCAGCTTGTTATTCAGTCAACACGATTTCTTTATTTAAAGAAAACTTGCCTCGGGAAAGTTGGATTAATAGATTCCCATTTGATTCAGTTATATATTGGACGATTCTTCTATTGAATGGAGGCTCTTTCTTCTTCTTCGATCGTAATCGTACAACAATGCGGTCTTATAATACGTACATGAATAGCCTAATCCTTTTACTGAGTCGTCATTTTTTCCAACGACCATTCAATGGTCATCCAAAAGTGTCATTTTATCGTGAGCCTTCAACATTGACATCTACATTGAGAGTCCTTGTATATAAGCATGCATGGCCGCATCGATCCTTTACCTCAAGGACTTCTGCTTCTTCTTCCATCAATGTAAGACGTCCGTGGACGCGGGAGAAACCCTTCACAACCGCCCCACACTGTATCGCCTTGGATAGGCCAAGAACCATCCAATTTAAGGCCCCGATTTCCTTCAGTGCACTTTATTATTGGATCTACTTTGCTGGGAATATATATAAGAAAATGGTCTTTTCTTGCTAGTGCTGAGTATTCTTCTTCACTACTGTGTACAGATCTGCAAAATGTGGCCGGCACATTGATATATTATTGCAATGCCTGATGTTGGCCACTTCCAGATATTTTAATTAAAAAGGATAAAATAATTGAAAATACGTACAGTACATATGGAATAGTTCAGTAAGGAAATTGTGTCTTAAACTAAATAAATTCCATGAATCATCCCTTCTTCCATAGCAACAAACTCAGATCCATTTATAACCCTCGCTTCCTTCCACACATTTGTATCCCCACCTCCCAATCAAGATTAATTCTGATACCGTGGTGTCCGCAGATTTCTTTTTCTCTTTTTCCCCGACCATCGTTAATTACCTTTTTTTCGCGGGCGGCCAAAAAGACAAACTTGGTCATCAGACCCATTCTTTCTCTTTCTCTCTCTCTGCAAAAAGGGGAACGAGAGTGGCCGTTAAGAATGGCAATGTTCTCTGTTTCTGCAAGCTAAGCAAGACTCTTCTTTTCTTGATATATATAGCCGGTCGAAGAAGAAGCCACAGCAATCCAAGATCCCTCCTCCTCAAATTGGCACTCTTTTCCTCCTCTACAGCAGGAGATCTATATTCGAGTAGGACCAAGTGCAGACTCCTCCTCTTCTATTCTCCTCCCTGCCCATTCTGAGCAAACGAGAGAGGAAAAGTTAAGCTCTTTAACTAAATCACGGCCACTTTTTTCTACTTCTTCTTCCACCCAAGTCCCAAAGGCTGCTTCTCCTCCAGACAGTTTTGAGCCTACAAAATGGCCTCCTCCTCCTCCTACTCTCACTGCAAGATGGTGATCACACACAACGACCACTATCATCATATTTTTCAACGCTCTGTTGAATGGAAGGCTGTACTCGTATGAGGTTGCAAAGTTGGAGATTGTTTCCAGAGATAATATTTCCTTCTTGGAAGGGTATGCATGGCTACGTATAATATTCTACTAATCACTTTGCAAATATTGACAGTATAAACTAGTCTTTCTAAGAAATAATCAAGGTTCTGTATATATGTATGGTTTTATTGAAACAATAAAATTTAGAACTTCGGTTCATGTATGCGAAAAGATATGAATATCTTAGAGAGGGACTATTTCAAATCGTGGGAAGTGGAACAACTGTCCTAAAAATGCTAAAATGTCTATTTCTGGTTTTAAAGGAGGTAAAAAGTAATCACTTTTCTTGCGGGATAGTTTATAACTTTAATCATTAATTTCCTTCCGGATATTCTTTTTAAGTTTTTCAAATGTGCTGCAATTTGCAATAATATCGAAAAAGACAATTTTCATTATAATTCAATTCTTCACAATGGGGAAAGCTGAGCTGGATGTTTGACTGAAAAGGACATGGATTTATGGGGCTCCTTTTGGGGTTTTGTAGCTTCTTCCTCTCCCAGACTTTATGGATGGGCCCAGCCTGGAAATCGGAAAGGCGCAGCTAAATCAAAGATCAAACTCTCGTTCGTTCCTCTTCTTCCCCCTTGAAAAACGATGCAGAACGGATAGAAAGGCTTAAAATGAAGAAAAAGGGTTCGATGTATAGTGGTGCCAAATACCAAGGTGGAGAAGAAGAAGAAACCAATGGGTGCCAAGAACAGTAGAGTTGATTATCAACGCTAGCTAGTCCTACAGCATCCCAGAGCTAATGGGTTTGAGTGCCTCAGTTTGGTCATTAGCACATTGAAAAAGCTTGGGTCTAATTGTCATTGCAATTCTTTTTCTCTGCCAAAATGCTTCACTACAAGATATGAATGCTTTTAGACTTTGTACCTTGTCTACTAGATCAGATGTTGAGCTTTAGTCTGGGAAGAATGGTTTATCCGACGATTTTTGACCTTTTTAGCCGCCTTTTTACCCTTTTCCATCTCTCCCATCGGTCTTATACCCATGAAAAAACCGGTAGCAAGATAAAAATATATACTAACTTGACAGGTCCAAGATAGGCTTTCCTTTCCTTCCTCTGTTAGTCCGTAAGTTACTAACAATGTTATGTGGAAGAAAAATGGGCAGCGGCTGCAGTAGCTGCAGAACCAGAATGTATCATGTTATAAACTCGAATTGATGTCCAAAAACATGGTTTTATACATGAGAAAAGAGTTCTTAACTGGATCATTGGATAGCAATAAATAATGCATTTTACGTGGAAAGCCGAGAAACCAATAAAATCAATGTGTTATTCAAGATATGTGTTCTTTTACTCTTCAGGTTATTCGTGTGCTCTGGTGGGCGACATTCTCCTTCAGGGACATCTCTACATCACGGAAAACTACTTTGCGTTTTACTCCAACGTCTTCGGATATGTGACGAAAGTAAGTTTGAATGTTTAAAACTGTCACTGTCTATCGACTTAATAGTGAAATAACTGCATCCAAATTCTCGTACTATAATTATGACACTCTTCTGAAAAACAAAGTTGACATTTGAAAATTAGCATCAGCAATGCAAACCCACCATAATTACACCAAATGCCTTTCGTACTTATTTCGACTGGAAAATAATACACAAACCCAGCACCAAGTTCTTTTGCAGCCTCTTAGCCGCACTTGTGCACACCTCACAAAAAAGCAATATATTTTTGAGGTAGCGAATATTATACACAGGAGGCTGCGCACCGTTCCATTACGATTTATTCAGCATTTTGGCACAGTAGGCTCTCGTTTTCAAGTAGCTTAAGAGGCAAACCACTGTGCTCTGCTGACATTAAGCAAAGAGTATCACTAAGCTGGCAACATGGCCCTTTCACATTTGAACTCTAAATGCTATATAAACATTGTCAACGGAGAAATAATATTTTGCTTCGTGTATATTTTCCACCTCGCAATTTTTGCCATTCCATGCCATCGTAGCCACATTTTCATACCATATATTTTGAGAGTATTTGTCGTCCGCCTACATTGTGCGGAAGGCGACGAGCAAAATGGAATGTTTTTGCTCCCTTTGCTACCATATTTTGCAGAGGGGAAAATGGTCTCGAAATTACTTTTAGGCGGAGGGGAAAGAAGAGACAAAGGAGCCTCTATTGCAGCAAAAATGTGCAATAAATACAATTGTTTCAAGTACGCAACATATTATACGACAGTTTTACCGTGACTTTCAAGTGTTTTATTCCCTTCACCTGCGCCAAAATTCGACTTTCTTTTCTTCGCCGCCACTTGAATGATTTCCCAAAAGAGAAGAGAGAGAGAAAAAGCTTCAAAGGCGGCTGATGATCAAACGTTCTTTTTTGCCGAGAGCAAATTTTGAAGAAGCCTCCTCGGGGGATTTTGATAAAATGCATTCCAACTTATATGTTAAAAAGTAATGTAACATTGTTTGTACTCTGCTTACAGCTGCAAATTCCGATCCGGTCTGTGACGAAAGTATCGAAGGAGAAGACGGCGAAAATCATCCCGAATGCGGTTGGATTGGCAACGGCGGAGGATAAGCATGTGTTTGGGTCACTGCTATCGAGGTAACATTATCTAACCCGATTTAGTCCATAAACTCCAAGTTTAACCATGTTTATGCACATTTCAGAGACTCAACATTCAAGTTCATGACCTTGGTTTGGAAACGAGCTATTAAAGATCAGGGGCAACTGATTGTGGACGATGTCATTGTGCCGGTAAGTTGAAGCAATATCTGACTTTTCAAGCAAAAGCTCCATCAAATGCTGAAGGTCAATTTATATAGGGTTCAGATAATTGCAATACTCTTCTTGACGTACCTAGTAGCTACAAGCTGCTGTCAAACTTGTTTGCCAAATAATACCAGGCAAAGAAAGGGACAAAAAAGTTCCAATTGCTTCCAGAAATAAACTAGTCTCTAACACGCATAAAATACATTATTTGGCTACACACACAATGTAAAGGGGGAAAGAAGTCAGAGGACAGAGATCAAGTATGAAGATTAGACCAAATGTCTTATATAATTCAAATTTCCCGCGCATTTTCCCAGGCTAGCTCCAGTGACGTCCTCGTGCCGGGCATCGACGCTGTGGCGACGGCAATCTCTGTGGCGGAACCTTCGAGCGAGTCAGATCCTAACATTGAAGAGGACGAAGAGGAAGATGATACCATAGGTATAGGTTAAACTATAACTTACATTAGACAATAAAGTTAACAAATTATATAAGTAGGTCTGCCCGTTGTGGTGGATCCAATGGAAGCTCAATATCTCGTCAAACGGATGAGTAATTCGGGCCTGGCGCCCTCCTCCGGACAACAGCAAACTACCCCCAGGAAGTCTGCCGTGGGCCAGCAAATGCTGCTCGACAGCAGCGGCTGCAACTGCGACTCGGATTCGATGCGTGGCGGCGGAGATGTAAAGATTCATGGCGGGAAGTTTAAATTGTCCTTTGGAGGTCGGCTTGCACCAATGCTTGTCATTATTCTCCTGGTTTTCCTATTCTGCTCATCGTGCTATCTGGTGTACAGGGTGCACCAGCTGCAAGTGAAGGTAATTTACTTCGAAAAGCAAATGTGAACTGTATTAATGTGTTTTTTTCTGTTTAGATTGAATCTCGCTACGAAATGGAAGACTCAAAACCAATGTCAGATCTCAGCTCCATTTTTGACTCGGAATCATCGGAGAGAATGCAGAAAATATTGGATAATAACGTCGGGCAAATTGCCAAGGTAATAATTATACCGAGAAGGTTTTATAATTATCTATTGTTAACAACATTTATTCTCCTTTCAGGTCCGTGAAAATCTCGAAAAACTTTCAAACCTCTTAACAACTGAAGAGAGCGACTTGGAGTAAAAAAGAACAGCCAAATATTTGACAAATTTACATTGGAGGTAGATTTTCTCTTGCCACAAATATTATTAATATTCATACTTTTTACAAGTTAAGAACAAGTGTAAGCGAGGTTGAA
>LR139101.1:18902-29024 GCA_900659605.1 Tisbe holothuriae | reverse complement strand
AACAACCCACCTCGCCCCTCTATACTCCCTCGAGCGCCACAGACCCCTCCGAGAGACCACCGCTCGTTAGGGTTGCTCTCTCTCTCTCTCTCTCTCTCTCTCTCTCTCTCTCTCTCTCTCGTGAAAAGATTGAAAAGTCATGCCCCTGGGTCAGAGAAGAAAAGTTTCCTTCTCTTCTCTCCTTTCATTCTTGCATCACTCAAAGCTCATTGAGAGGAAATATATTCACGGCAAAAAATGCTGTTTCAGACGAAGGCATTTTTCGTCATGCCATCCGCTCGTTTTCTTCTTCTTCGGATAAACCCTTCAATTATGATCATCATCCCACTCAAAGCAGAGCAATTATCTGGTTTTGACGGTGATTAAGTCATTATAAAGCGTAATTGAATGCGGTGAATGATGTGATTTGTCTCTCTCGAACTTTCCCTTTTTGTTGCTCTAAACGTTATAACGCCCATTTACACGAAAAGTGTCTCTTTATGGAGAGGAGTGTTTGTGTGTGGCCAGAAAGATGCTTAAGATGGAAGAAGAAGAAGAAACGACAGCTCAGCTCAGAGGTCACGTTTAAGAATGCCAGCCAAAAACATCTCTTCTAGAGTTTCTCCCTACAAAAGCATTTTTCTTCCACCTTGTGTCGTCTGAATGCAAACGACGCTTATTTCTCTGCAATGTGGTTTGCAGTGCACTTTATTATACATTTTAAACGAACTTCTAGAGAGAAGCATTTGTTTACTTCACATGCATTCGGTCAGCTGGCCAGCGAATGTTAAAATATATTTTCGTATTGCATTGTAGTCTCTCTCTTTCTAGTGTGCTCAGTCTTCCATGCATTTAGGAAAATGAGCTGATCGTGGCTCAAGTGGTAATCCCACTCTAACCTATTTCTCCTTCTTTATCTCAAAGATTCATCTCTTATTCTCTCCTCTTTCACGGCTCATATCGCAGAACTGGAATACGAAGTTTCTCCTCTATAAAGGAATATTCTTCTCGTAAATTTACAAGTTCAATTAGAAGATGCTCTTGAGGTCAGTGCTAACGAGTTAACAAAGCGTCCATTGACATGCTCTTCCATCCGACCCTTTATGCGTACGTCGATGCACACCGCTCATTTGCACATCATTATTCACATGGCAATGGCCATTATTATGACAGCGATTTGTAGCCCTCGTTTTCGTGGTAGTAGCTAGTATTGTGATTATTATTATTACTACCCAGGGTAGTCCGTTATTATGGTTATTGTCTCACTGAAACAAGGCTCATTTTCGGCCGGGCTTGCGCAATCAGCTTCTCAGAGGCACGAGCGAAAAAAAGCAGGCAAAAACCTCCGTCATATTTATTGGACCACCCAAGACAGCATTTTTGGTTCGTTCCTCTGACGGACATACACGCACACTTTTGTGTTAGTTTCTATACATTAAAATAGGCCGTGGAGGATAAAAGCCGGTAATTACAACCTGAAGAGAAAGGAGGAGAAGGAAGGAAGGGCCCCAAAAAGGGATCTTAAAGACGTGCGCTTATCGTCGTAACCATCATCAGGCGAATTAGAAGCGAGGCGAGCTCTCTCTCTCTCTCTCTCTCTCTCTCTCTCTCTCTCCTGGCCAATCTCTGATGCTATAATGACTATTATTGCCTTCATTAAAAGGGGTAAAAGGCAGCATTATCGGCAGTGTGAGAATACGAGGCGGCGTCAGCAGTTTGAAAAACCTGCTTTGCTGTCGTTGAAATCTCCCAAATTCATTTTATCCCTATCTCAAATCCGTGATTAATGAATGTTGTGCGTTCGAGGGGCCGTTACAGGGTCAAAAGAATATATAATAAATTCTTCTTCTTTCGGCTTGGGTTTAATGCGTTAACCTTATTCGATTTCGTCTTTGGCTTAAAGTGTTGGAGAAGGAGGAGGAGAGCTGTATAATGAAAGCTGGGCACGAAAACATGCTCAATATTGAGAGCCACGAAGTGTTATTTTCGATGGAGTGTAAATTGGAGTTTTGAAAAGAAAATGAAAACGACTGTTTATAGATTGGAAGAGAAGAGATTTTCACCAGTCTTTTATTCTTCCTTCACCCTTAGCCGTACTTCCAGATTATTGCTCAAAACCGTCCCTCTATTCTTCTTCTTCTCTTTTAAGACCACAAAAGCTCCCTTTTGTTCACTGAGCCTCTAAACAAATATATAACAGGCAGAAAGCCTGTATGTTCACACTGCTTTTTAGACCCCCAAGACAAAAATATCCCCGCCATACGTTCGTGTTTATTTGTTTTCCCCGGTGAATGAATAGACTGAATGTCCGTCCACCGCCGTGAGAAGAAAAAGGGCCCCTTAGGAAGTAGAACGAATTTATTATTGTATTATCCTCCAGCTCCAATTTTTGACTACTTTTCCCTCAGAATTTTCAATTCTCCACGCGGCCCCGCTGGAATATATTTTCCCTAATGAAAAAAAAGAGACTGAAGACATGAATTCGAATGAGCTTCTACAGAGTGAAGTGAGAGTCGGGGAGAATTTTGGCATCTCCCGCCGGGATTCTTTTTTAACCCCTCTTGGTGCGAGAAGAATTTGTTCCAACAAACCGCCAGAGGGCTTTGTGAATAGAATCACGCCAGTGCAACACATGGAGCTTTAGCTCAGCCTGTAAGAAGAGCATCGCATGCCATTATTCAGTTTTCTCCTGGCCATACGGAGTGATGTTCTACACTGACATGCGCCTCATGACAGCTTACACGCTGTCGAAAAAGAAGAAACACCGAATAATAATAATAATACTTTCCCCAAAAAGATTTGTGAGCTCGCATCTGCCAATGCAATGCGCGTCTTACGACAGTTATATTTGCTCGACCTTGTTCTGTACGACGTGCTTGTTCTTATGCGCACGTAGGCATGATTATAGATCGTATTCTCCGATGACTAACTACTTCCAATCAAAAGGCTGTTTGTTTAGAATGGGCGGATATTGGTTGCAAGGTGATTTATTTATCCGCCTTTTTGTGTATATATCTCATAATACACTCTTTGAGACACCTTTAAACCTTGAAATATCCAGGCTTTTTTTCTTCATTAGGAAGTGGTGAAATCGCTTTTGAGGTGTTTGATATTTGATCATGGGCTATCTGTGGGGTCACATTTTTGATAATAGGGTTTCCGTAGATTACGCTGTAACCTGTCATGGAGGTATTCAGATCAGTACCGTTATTTAAAGATTTCACGACGATAAGCCTCTCTCTAGATATTTTAGGGCCCATAATACGTGGAAAATTGACCTAGATGCATTGCTTCAATAACTCTGACTTTATTTAACCTCTTCTTCTTCCTCTATCTCATTTTAGGTAAGTGAACCGCCCAAGGAGAAGAAGGCTAAACAACCATAAAGTCCTTAACACCGAAAATTGTAACCCGGTTTTATTTCTTGCATATGCACTTTTTAAGAGAAGAGGGGGATATGCGGTGATTTTTATGGCTTTTCCATGCATATGGGAAAACTTTCTTGAGGTTTGAGGTTGCCTCACACTGGTCAGGACTTAAAAATGTTCCAACTTAAGCCATGATTAGTCCATAAAAATACCTTTTTACATCAGCAGCAGCAGCAGCCACTTTAGGCTCAGAAAATATATAAGTAAAGAACTCCATAAAAGACGAGAAGAAACTGCTTCTGCGGTGTCGAAACAATCTTGGGAAAAAATAATATGGGAAGGTTGCGCAGTCTTCTCTGCCCCTGAAAAACACACTTGGCTGCAGACACAGAGACAAAATCTACCATTGTTAATTCTTCTTGCCAAAGCACAGGCGAAACGAAATTACACACAAAGATTGCGTTTGCAAACTCTTAATTCCCATAAAGCGCTTTTGAACCTGACCTGAGCACATGGGCTGGAATAAGAAAAAAGGGCCATAATTCACGTGGATGCGTGTTCCAGCCCAACCTATCTCGGCGGAAGCGCGAAAAATTCAACGTCCAGCCATTTGTCAGCTCTTTTTATAATCCCTCTTTCTCCCTCGCCGAACCCTTTGTAAAGTGGAAAAGGCTCTCGTAGAGAGTTGCTTCAGCATCCCCCCTTTCTTTTCTTCTTTAACAAGCCGTGTGTATGCAAATTTTTCAACATACAGAACGGGGATAAAAAGTGGAATATAATGGCTTCAGCTACCTTTTGTGTGCGTAGAGATATATGGGCGACATTGTACTTGAGTAAAGACAATGATGCTTAATCTCCTACAATGTAAGAGCTTCTTAACCTTGGCGTTACATGACATGGGAGCATAGTCAATGTTTTGCACCCCGTACGTTCTGGAAGGAAACCAAAGAGATGAGGAAACTGCATATTTACATTTTCTCTCTCTCTTTCTTCCTCCCTCGTGTGATTTCAAAACTCAAGAGATCGAATTTAAAGCCAATAGAGAATTGCAGCAATTCAAGAAGGAGAAGGAGAAAAATTGGGTGATTTCTCACAGGGCGTTCCCCTTTTTTCCTGACTACCAAACCATCCACAATTTCCCTCCTCCTCCTCAGAAATTGCATGTGCAAGGCAGTTACACACGAAACGAGACCCTCCTTATATCATGCTTCACTGCATTCTTCTCCTTCCACTTTTTGCAGCTACATACTACTACCGTAAAAATGCTTTTGTCAAAGCCAAAAATGCGTTTTCGTGACCAGTCCATGATCGTGTTCCCATTTAGGACATATTGGCAGCTGCTGCTGCTGCAGTTTTAAACCATGTTTAAAATGCACATTTTTGCATGTTTTCCACTTTATTACGGCCAAAAGAAGTGCGCGTTTTCTTAATTAACTACTTTAATTTCTCCCTTTCCGCCCTCGAGGCAAGGAGAACATTTTATGGCGAAAAATACATCCTATGAAACACACTTTGAAATGAATGAAGGCGGGACTTTTCTTGTCTCTTTCCAAGCCCATTATTATATCACTGGGGAGATTTTTAATTCCATTTCAGAGGACGGGTTTTATTTGAGGATATTTTTAACTGATGGTGTCTCCCGGCGGGAGGAATTTAATTGAAGAGAGTTTTTGGCAGCAATTTATGACGCTGGAAGTCTATTTTTAGCATTCCAAAGTCGCTTTTTTGCAGTCAAAAGAATGTTTGTGAAACTGTTTTATTACCCCACAAAGAATTTCTTCTAGGAAATGTTTTTGACAGGGTGGCATTTTCAAGCTGAAATCTGACCCAATGAAAAAGGAAAACTCACTGGCTGTAAATGTACATTTTAAAGACTTGGGCGTTAAAACTATGCAATTTTAACGCTGCAGTTTTTGGGTCTCTCTGGAAGAGAAAATGCAATATCTGCACAGTCATTGGCCGTAAAAACAAAGGAAAATGCAGCTGAAAAACATGAATGTAACCATTTTTAAAGACATGTACGAGCATGTTCATTTTTGGCCTTAGTGGGAGGTTAACATCGGCATATTTCCATGATCAATGGATGCATGCAGAGACTTCTTCTATTAAAGCCGCTCTCGTAAATCGATGCAGGAAAAATCGGCTAATTGATTTCTCGATAGGAGGGCTGAGTTCAATCTGGTCAAACTTTCTTTTCATCGTAACAACGTCATTACTCTAAGCAAATAACAATCGGGGTAAATAGAAAAAGTCTTTACAATGAGCACATTTCCTTTCAAAATGAGGCACATCCACGGAAAAGATGTGGCTCCATTTATCACGTTTTTCCTCCTTCATTTCAACCCATTTTCCTGAGGAAGAAGAAAAGAGCAATGAGCTGGAAATGAGGGAGAAAAGAAATTATTTGAGTGACTTTTCTTCATGAAAATGAATAATTATTCTTCCTCCACGCATGTCAGTAGAGCTCGCCAAAACATGGGGGGAAAAGCTCTTCGTCTTCTTCGTCATCTATTCGATGAATAATAATCATTACCATTTCACTTGAACGCCTTGCCAAGTCTCGTGTTACCCAAAAAAGGTCTTCCAGACGTGTTTTTCACGCAATCAAAGATGGCTATCATCGGAATTGCGAGACAATTTGCAAAGACATTGAAAGGAGTCTCCTGCTGGGAGAGAGAGGGAGGCTGTGAAAAGAACACGTTAAGAGCCTAAGACCTGCTAAGACAATAATAATAAATGCTCATAGGTCATCTTTAATATCTTCTCTGTCTTCTTCTTCTATCTTATTATATATCTAGCAATGGGGGGGAGAAGAAAATGGGGAACTCGGAAAAATGCTCATTCTTCACAGCGATTATAATCCGATCAGAAACTGTTTCTCTTTCTCTCTCTTCCCCTCAAGGAGAGTCTTCATGGAGAAAATAAGAACAGGATGCAGCCTCTGGAAAGAGAAATGCCTAAAACTCCTCGAAATAGAGTCAAGAACTCTAACGCAGTAATAATAATAATGAACATTAGAACTGTTTTCATTCCTGCAGCTGCAGTCATTGTTATGATTGTAGAGGACATTAAAAATCAAATTTCACCTTTAAATCCATCCCACACAGAGAGATGAAATGTAAAGACTCGATCGCTGGTAATAACATACTTGGCATGGGCAAATACGATGCTCGCAGCTGAATAATCCGTATGTGTGTGGGGTCCTCTTCCCGGAATAATATAACGGTGCGGTAGGGTAATAAAAATTGAAGCCCATGGGCTTTATATTTCTTTCTTTCTTATACACTTTCCTTGGCTTATGGTGTCTGCGCGCATATAGGCACGTCAGAAGTGCTTGATTTATTTGCCTTTCAATTCTTTACTGCTTTTTGGAAGAAGCAATGTTATTCAGTAGAATGGGCTTTAAAAAGGGGATGTGAACGGTGAAGGCGAGACTCAAAATATTTGTATATTTTGGGATAAACTGTCAGAGATTTCTATTCACACGTATAAAGAGCCTCCGTCCGTCTGTCAATGTGAAAGCTCAGCTCAGCGTGAATGAATATATGACAAAATGTCCTTCTTTTTCTTCTTCTTCGTCATGCCTCTCAACGCAAATCACTTTTGATCGAACATGTGTGCAAACAGCCGTGCTGCATACTCAGTCTGCTAATCACACATTTGAAAACGGCTCTTTATCATCATTAGTTTGAATAAGACAATGCAAGCATATATTGCATTACTACTACAGCAGCAGCAGCAGGCTTCTAATTGGCCACCGCTGTGACCCGCGCACGAAGGGAAAGTTTATTCCATCCACTGAGCACACACATACACGTGCATAATGAAAACCGCATTTCCAAAGTTTGTTGCGCCATGCTTGGCTGCCCCCTCCTTGACAAGCACTCTTCACCGTGCAATTGTCGTTCGTCCACTTACGCATTGATGAGATAAACACACGTAGTGACCATTCATTTTCCCCCCTCTAAATCTTGTATATAATGATAATATATCCGGCTATGGGGAGGATCCTCTTTCTGCAGGAATTTGTTTTCTTCCAAATTTCGGCTCCTCCGTGAAAGTGACCACTGCACTGAGATGATGGTAGCAGCCGCGCGGCCAGTTTGGCCAGTTTAGCTGCATATCCGCGTCTTGTTTGTATGCGTAGATATTCCTCCCTAGCGGTGCGAGTCTATAAGAAAAACTCTCGATTTCTATCGGAACAGGCCCTTCTTCTTCTTCTTCCTTGCTTGTCTTCTTATACCTTGCTTGACCACTTTCTTCTTCCTCATGGCGGGAGGGAGCAGTGAAGCGAGAGCTTGGGCATTCGAATGTGCCGTTCCCGCTTTTCTACCTGATTTGAGTCCTCTCTCTTTTTGTCTTTAGTGCATCTGGATCAGAATTGGAGATTGCGGAAATGAACATTCCTATTGTCAACTTTTTTGGAGAAAATATGTTGGAAGAATGAACACAAGATTCCCTTTCATTTCGGTAACTTTCGGTGTTATTGTCTATTCTTTTTATCAACAATGAAAGAAGGCAAGTTATTCTTTTCACGGGGCTTCACTCTCACTCTCTCTCTCTCTCGCCAGTCTATTCTGTTGGCATACTTCTTTAGCTTGTCCATAGCCTGAGGTATTAATAGGGCCTACTTTTTATGAAAGACGAGTGAGTGGTGTGCTACAAGAATGTGTCTGCTCGTCTCGCGTTGCATGGAATACATATTAGCCGTTGCTGCCACTGCACCGGCTGAGGCAGCAGACAAACAGGCAGACTTACGTGTCTGTGTCTGTCTGCAGTGGAGAAAATCCTTTTGGTCAGCTAGAGAATTGCAAAAACGGCCGGCGATTTTGTTCTGGCTGTGTGGAGCCATTCAGGCAAAGCTGCTAATACCTGAGAGAAGAAGAAGAAGGAATTTTGCAAAAATCCGCAGCAGGCAGAAGCAGCCAAATATGATATTTTGCACAATGTTGAATAATCATAATCTCAGCGGCTCGTCGAAGAAATCTCTCCCTGGCTGTCATAATTGATGGTTTTTGCCCTTCTTAAATCGCACATTAGCCGCTGATTAAAACGTCATGAATGCCGCTCATCATCATTTTGGTCGTCGTGCTCAGCCGCTGATTTGCATCCTCCTCCTCCCTCTCCTGCGGTTGGTTGGTGGTCTTACAAGGCACGTACACAAGATAGATAGATAGCTGCAATGTGAGTCCATCCATACTCGGTCATAAATCAAAAGCTCATCTCTCTGGTGGAAGAAGAAGAAAACCTCTTCTTCTTCTCTTTCTTCTTCTTCGCCAATTCTTTCAGTTTCCCTTTCGTTCACTGTAGCTGCTACTCGACCTACTTTCCCACACCGAGAGGAAGAAGAGGAAGATTCTTCTTCTTCCACACGAGTCCTAATGAAGAGCTAGCAAAGAAACACAGCTTTTTCCACTCTCCGAAAATAGAAGACACAAAATCGAACGCCAGTCAGTCAAATATGGAGTTTGGGAGAAATCTTGCTTCACGAGGTGGATTCCCTGACAAATTCCTTGTTTTGGTCACAAGAGATGCCTCGTGTGGATAATGGATTTTTGAGGAGAGGTTATTATCGGGGTTTTGTAACGTTTTCGGAGGAGGAGGAGGACTAAATGCCTTATTATTATTCTATAGACGAGGTTCGTGATCCGCTTGCACGTCTTGTAGTCCAATCATTGCCATTTCGCGTGCATCTTGCTGCTATCGACGCCCACCTCGCGCTCGTCGTAGGGTTATCCTTCAATACCCAGTGTGGGCGGAATTCTATAGAGCAGAGAATCACTGGGATTATCATTATTGTTATTATTATTATTACCACGATATGCCTGCTGCTGCTGCTGCGTGTCTCTATGCCTGGCTTATAATATCACCCATTAGAGGCATCCTCTTCTCTCGGCAGCCAAATTGGTCCATTGATAAATGGCAGGGAGAAAACGGGCCTTCAAAGCCAGATCATCAATTTAAGTTTAATAAATGCATTTCATTAGCTACCTCGACGGCGATAAAACATCGCTCAAATGATAATGAGAAAGACAAATGGCTTCATATATTCATAACGCTCTTTGCTTCATTTCCAGGTCT
The DNA here is from genome assembly GCA_900659605.1 of Tisbe holothuriae. Taxonomy (NCBI): domain Eukaryota; kingdom Metazoa; phylum Arthropoda; class Copepoda; order Harpacticoida; family Tisbidae; genus Tisbe; species Tisbe holothuriae. The sequence goes on along the minus strand of LR139101.1, from coordinate 19,596 downwards.
GTGCTCAGGAGGCCCCAGTGGAGGAGGAGGCGCCGTCCATTGTGGAGGCCGTCTCTGTGAACGAGGACGTGGCCCAGGACCGCATCGACTTTGTCGGTGATGATGGACACATTGACCAGATTGCCCTTGAGAGCAACATTGCTGAGGACAGGGACGGAGGCCACCAGGTCTTTGTCGCTCCTCCCGACAACTATGCGTCCGAGTCTATTGACACCTACAGCGCACCGGTGCCTGCTCAGCAGGATTCCTACGGGTCTCCTCAGGCTGCACCGCAGGAGGATTCTTATGGATCTCCCCAGGCACCTGTTGAGGACTCCTATGGATCTCCTCAGGCTCCTGTCCAGGACTCTTATGGATCACCCCAGGCACCTGTTCAGCAGGATTCTTACGGCTCTCCTCAGGCTCCTGTTCAGCAGGACTCTTATGGCTCTCCCCAGGCTCCTCCCCAGCAGAACTATGGACCCATCCCCGTTCCCCTACCCGTGCCCGTGAGGCCTCAGAGCCTTGTTCTGCCCCAGGGACCCCACCAGGGACCGCCTCATCAGTCTTATGGACCTCCCAAGCCCCAGTACAAGCCCAGGCCTGCTCCTCCTAAGAGGCCCTCTTACAGGCCCCCTCCCCAGAAGAGACCTCCTCCTCCCAAGAAGCCCCAGTACAAGCCCCCTCAGATCAAGAAGCCCCAGTACAAGCCCAG
>LR139101.1:0-18761 GCA_900659605.1 Tisbe holothuriae | reverse complement strand
CTCGACCCCGACTCCTGCCCCTCCCCAGCTTCCGTACCACCCTGCCCCCCCCCCCCCCCCGCCCACGCCTCCCCCCCATCCCCCGCACACCCCTCCACACCCCCCCACGCCCCAGTACACGCCTCCTCAGCAGAAGCCTCAGTACAAGCCCGCCCCCAGCTATCAGCGCCCGCAGTACAAGCCCGCCCCTGTGGCCAAGCCTGCCCCACCTGCGTACAAGCCTGCTCCTGTTGCTCATCCCAAACCCCAAGCCCCTAGCGGTGATGCTCCTTGGCCTCAGGCTCAGCCCGACATGCCCAAGATCACCAGCCTGGACGTGACCTGCGAGAAGAACCTCATGAAGGTCTTCATTGAGTTCGACAAGCCCTTCTACGGAATCATCTTCTCCAAGGGACACTACTCTGATGTCAACTGCGTGCATCTGCCCGCTGGCCTCGGCCGCACCAGCGCCAAGTTTGACGTTTCCATCAACTCTTGCGGAACCACCGGCAACACTGAGAACGGACTCTACGGCTATGGCGCTGATTCCGGCTCTGGAACCTTCTTCGAGAACACCATTGTCATCCAGTACGACCCTCAGGTCCAGGAGGTCTGGGATCAGGCTCGCAAGCTGAGGTGCACATGGCACGACCAGTACGAGAAGTCCGTCACCTTCAGACCCTTCCCCGTTGACATGCTTGACGTCGTCCGCGCTGACTTTGCCGGAGACAACGTTGGATGCTGGATGCAGATCCAGGTTGGAAAGGGTCCCTGGGCTTCCGAGGTGTCTGGTCTGGTCAAGATTGGCCAGACCATGACCATGGTTCTCGCTATCAAGGATGATGAGCAGAAGTTCGACATGATGGTGCGTAACTGCATGGCTCATGATGGAAAGAGGGCTCCCATCCAGCTGGTCGACCAGAAGGGATGCGTCACCAGGCCTAAGCTCATGTCCAAGTTCACCAAGATCAAGAACTTTGGCGCGTCCGCCTCCGTCCTGTCCTACGCCCACTTCCAGGCATTCAAGTTCCCCGACTCCATGGAGGTCCACTTCCAGTGTACCATCCAGATCTGCCGCTACCAGTGCCCTGACCAGTGCGACTCTGGCAAGAAGCCCGCCATCATCGCCGCCCCCTCCGAGGACAGCTACGGCTCCCCTCAGGCTGCCCCCGTCAAGCAGGAGGACTCTTACGGCTCCCCTCAGGCTCCCGTCCAACAGGACTCTTACGGCTCCCCCCAGGCCGCCCCTCAGTCCAGCTACAGCGGCCCCAGCCGTACCCGTCGTGAGGCTGAGGACTCTGCCGAGACCGAGACCACCGCCGTGGAGATCGACCTCGAGGACGTCGGCGTGCAGAAGGTGATCCAGGTTGTGTCCTCGGGCGACCTCACCTTCGCCATCAAGGAGACTGACAGCGAGACCAGCGTGGATCAGTACCCGCCTGTGACCCAGTCTTGGGCCGGTGACCAGGGTTACATCTGCATGAGCACGCCCGCCTTCGCCGCCACGCTCGTCATCCTCCTCGCCATCCTCGTCGTGTCGTGCCTGCTGTCCGCCTTCCTCTGCCTGCGGCACCGCTCTTACTACGGCGAGACGTCGCTGATCGCCGCTTTCGCCAATCCTGTCTTTGCTCACAAGAAGGGACACTTCTAAGCACGCTGCCCAGCTAGGAAAACTATGAAAAAGAAGAAGAAGCTCAAAAGAAAGAAAGTAATTGCAACATCTTTGAAAAAATGACAAAAACGCGTTGAGATCTCTTAGTTTGAGGTCTCGTTTTAGAGACGTAGAATGAAGGGAATATCTTCACACTAGGAAAACAAAATAGCAAAACAAATAGACACTCTAGAGTAATATTAAAACCAAATGACTTTTCCTTTTCAACTATTAACCCATATTTCATCGTAAAATAGTCAAAGGCGAAGAAGTAAGAACATAACGATTCCCTTTTTGGCCTTTTCAATGCAGAAGAATTGAGACGAATTTTCCTCTGAAAATCGTTTTAAAGATCTCATTTGTCCTTTAAACGCGTCCAATGGCCACTTTCGGACTTTCAACACATCTAAAAGTCCAGTCAGATCTTTTACTTTTGAGGTAGAAAAAGCGTCAAAAAAGATCTTCTTTTCTTTTTCTTTCACCGAGCAGCGTGTGAAGAACACTCGTCCCGTTCCCGCCAATTTCTCAAATAAACGGGAACGATCCGACAGCTAGAAGAAGAAGAAGTTAGGAAATAATCTTATTAGTAGACGGCTTCATCAGCTAGGAGCGCAATTTGAATTTTAGAAAGTGATTTTTGGCAATAATCGAGATTCTCTTTCTTCACATATTTGAAGGTGTGCTCGCGGCTGGTGACGGCCAAAAAAGCGCTTTGATTCCGTTACAAAAGTAAGTTCGTGGTAGAGACACATTGAATGGATAAATCGAGCCACATTTTATGAGAAAAAGGTCGCTCTTCTGTATCTATAAAACATTCATCAAAAACACAACAATTTGCAACGACAACAGCAACCTGATATTTTAAAAGCACACACTCGAACAGAAGCCAAAACTAGAAAACAGACCCCGGACAAATGTTACGTTTCCTTCTCTAATCTTGACAAAGAGAAGTCACGAGAACTGACATTTTTCGGGATACCATATTTAGACACATTTTTAATAACGCCCCCATATAATATGTTTAACCATTCGCCATAGTCATTATAACAACTCTCTTCCTATCTATCCTCCTTCCCTATCCCCAAAATTAACCCAAATGAAAATTGCACAAATGTCTGCAAAACGTTTGCTTTTGGAACAAGGAGAAAACCGAGTTTGACCCCCTTTGAAAAAAGAAATCTGGAGAGAGATTGTTATTAACCATCTTTCTTTGCTGCTACACCCACAGCCATTTTATGATGTTTTAAAAGGCTGCGCCTACGATTTTTGACCCGGCTTCCGTGCCAGCGAGTTCTTCTCCCATTCCCTTTTTGGCTTTTGCCAAGTGAGAAATCATTCGTCAAAAAAGAGCCAAATTTAGGAATGCCCATCAATCAGGGAAGAAGAAGACTTTTAGAGGGAAAATAAATTCGTTTTCATTCCGTGTTCCAAGAAAGTAATAATCTGAAAAATTTATAATCACCGTCCTGCTGCGGATATATTCCGCCGCTCTGGACTCAATCTGAGTGCGACTAGTCTTGTATCAACATTCTGGAAATATGACACTATGTGCAGATTTCAGCCTTCCATTTTCCCCCAACCTAGGACTAACATTTAGTGAATATACTACTAACATAACCCGTTGTAAGAGAGATTTGAAACCGTCGTCCCCCAGCAGCAAATCATCCGTATTAGAGCCAATTGCATTCAAACTCGCATTCATAAAACAATTAAAATACTTTATCACTATTGTCAAGTGCAAAACCTTCTGTGATACTTTATGATACGAAACAAGTTCTATCAGCGTGAATAGATTGTTTCATCATCATAAAGCTACAATAAAGTAGATCTATATTTGATTTATAGAGTTTTAAAATTTAAAAGTGTGGTGTAAAAAAGGTCAAAGTTGGCCATTGGACAATGTTGGCAATGAAACCCCCAAAGCGAGCCACACACACCCAAGAAACTTTTCTCCTCCCTCCAGAATTCGACTTGAATTTGGGTTCGATTAAGGAGCAGAGGCTAAGAAAGCTTTTTAAAGGGGCCAAAAAGAACACAATTTCAAGTAACAGAAAGGGTAAAAACATCAATAATCACGTTTAAAATGCTTAATTGAAACATCTTAGTAGCATTTCCTTGCACAAATGACACTAAAAGAGAGGGGATCGCTAACAGCTCCTCCACTTTCTGAAGAAGCGAGTCGAAAAGCGAAAACTAAACATCATTCCAACGCTCATGTCACACAAAGCGGATCCTTTATTTCAGAATTGCACAATCTGCGGTTCCTTTGCCAAGAAGACCAAATCTTTGCAAAATAGTCGGTCAAAAAAGAGCAGTAATTAGGCTTCAAAATCTCTCTGCAACCCTCATCATTACAATCGTTCTCATCTCTAAAGTCACCGTTCGCCTTTTTTTCCCGTCTTCTAACATCGAAACCGTATTTGTCTTTTGCTATAAACAACAACATCATCTTTCTCTTCCACGAGTCTCTGATTTCTTCCCGCTCTCTTCTGGATATAAACAACAAATTCACTGTAAGGTATCACACATTATATGTATTAGTTTTAATGCCAGTTCCAGCGGCATGTTAAGAGATAAATAAGTATTAATCAGAGCACAACAACTTCTTCCCTATTAAAACACACCCATGTATTATTTTGTGTTTTGGTTCTGTGACCCACTATGTGCCAAATTTATAGAGAGAGCAAGAACACCTTCCTTTTGGGGAGCCTCTTGTAAGTGTCCATGACACAAAATATTATAACTCATTTCACTCACTTTACTTACTTATTATTATTATTTATTATCGGTAATGGCGATTCTATGAGTCGAACAAAATCGTATTTGCAATTGCAAAAGTGACAAACTAGTCAAATTTTCTTGACGACACCTTTATTTTTCTCATAGAAAAAATATGTATTGATTATGACTTTCCATCAATTATATGATGGTAAAACATGAGCTAACATGTCATCAAGCTCACTTATGCAGCAGAAGAGCTTCCTAAAAGATCCCATATTTTGACCCAAACGCCATCATTTTGTATTCTCTCCAGTTAGTTCGAAGTCGTTCCTGGGGATTGAGAGTATATTGAAGGGAGAGGGCAAATGACAGGATTTCACTGCGAACGAAAGCGACGTCAGTCGAACATAAATTTATAACCAATGTGTGTATCTACAATGTAGAACAACCCCAAGAAAAGAGAGGAGGAACAAGAGGTCGGAGTTTCGACCTTTTTTGCCGTTCCCCATTCAAATGTTTAACAACTTTTAATTAAGAGCAGCTGCCGAGCGGCAAAGGAGAGGACAGAGGACAGACAACAGGCAGAAGACACGGCAGAGGATAAAGAGAGGCTGCGGTGCGCAGAGTGTCGGACAAAAACATCGAACTAGATTCGGACAAAATACACCTGTCCGGTGAAGGTTCGATGCCGATGCTCCAGCGAGAGCGTGCGCGGTAAAGGTGAGGGTAAAAGAGTAACATTGTCGATTATATGATCATCATATAGTCTATTGAATGCTCCAAAACTGTTTGAATTGACATTGCAAGAATATTTCCCCCCAACATTGGCAAAAGCGCGATTGTTTGATATCGAACAAAATGTAACCCCCCGCATACAAAGTTAACTCTGAAATATGCAACAAAAGCCCCACTAAAAAGATATCAAATCTCATGACAATTCTGTAAATAGTGAAGCTGAGCTTGACTTTTAGCTCTTTTTATTGTGAGACAAGAAGCATGAGATGAAACATTCCCTATTTTACCCCCCAAGCCCCCTCCTCATTTTTGCAGGCCCTTTCAAAAATGACCAACAAACATCTAGATTGGTCGAACAATATCAACATCCCCCATTTATAATAAATATAACCTATGACTTGAAAGCCCGATCTTTTTGGTCCAGAGTGCACTCATAGTAAGACATCAACACCAGTCGCTTTCCAGCCCCCATAATGCTCTTTTATCTTACTCCCATTTTATCGAATGAATTACAACGACCCCCTGAAATGCAACGTGGAACTTTAGATATCATTGGAGGAAATCAGTCTTTGGGGTTGAGCAACAACATCTTGCAACCCTTTGGCTGGATTTAAAAGAGAGAAGAAAAGCAATGAATAAAGGAGAACCTGGTACCTCAAAATCGGGCTAGATTTGCTCAAAGAACCGGTGTATTAGGATTGGCGATGCGTTTATGCAGAGCCGTCCACTGTAAAAATGATACACGACAACTATGTTCCATATTCATATTGTATAAAATACTGTATAGAATATTTTATCAACTTATTATTATTATGATTTATATGTATGCCCCCTTATTTATGTGTTATTTTTAATCTTTTAGCAATCAAATCTTTTAAGAAGCAACCTTCCATTCTTTTTAACTTTTGCCATTTCTTGACCCCACTTTCTAAATTAACAACATAAACATTTAAAAACTACAAAAATAAATACACTATTTCTTCTCCACTTCTGATCAAAACAATTAATAACCCCCAGCCCCCCAAATATGAACAATTAATTTCGGTCGAAACGGTATTACAATTATTATATTAATTACTACCTAGTGTAAATAGAAGGGAACAAGAGGATGAACAACCTTTTTCGGTCAACTGGTTTCAATTCAGGGGCGAAAGCTGATTATTATTAATTGCTCACAGCCCTTGAAGACAGACAGGTCAGCCGAATCGGAACAAATGAGAAATTCATTTTTCGAACAAATCAAGAACGAAGTTGAGTGAAGGTATTAGTTTCAAAGAATATATAAAAAAAGAAAGAAAAACCGAAATATACGAAAATTATCAAAATAAAGACCTTGTCTTCGTTTATATTTTTATTTTTATTTAATCATCTCTCTCTGCACAGTCAATGTTTTCGATAAAATACTGCCTCGAATCTTTTCATGTTATTACATATTTTACACTCTTTACATATATATTTATATATACTCTAGTTAATGTTATTCCTTATTTGTGCATGTGCGAGCACGAGTGCTGTCTTCTTTTTGTCATCACATCTTCTTCTAATGTTGATACTTTAGTTTAATATTTTATAGTCAGTGTTGGTTTGACAGGTCGACTGCCAATGCTGTCTGTATTATTCACACGTAGGGCACCACGCCATTCCACTCGACCTGGGAGCCGTCCCATCTACAAATAGATCATCGCTAAAGTACGAAGCCAATATGCGTGATGAACCGGGATATAGTAATTAACATCATAGAGGTCTAGACAGACTAGACTATAGCTTTAAACTCGACGACCTGAGAGCTACACGGACCCAGAGATCAAAACGCAGAAGAAGAATTCAAGATTTCCTTTATAATTCCCCGTCCGGAACTCTCCCTTTCTCCTTCCCGCAACCTCCTCACCTACTACAGTTTGAAAATACGTGCTACTCACTTTGTCTGAATGGCCTTCTCCAAGGCCGGCGGCTGCGTCTCATCAAAATCATTATCCTGCAGGTCATGGTTTCCATTGGCGTGCAGACTCCTCGTGTCAATGGTCAATATCGTCTCCTTCCGCTCCTCCTTCTTCACGTCGGGGTCGCTGAAGTAGTACAGCTGGAAGCGGTTCTCCGCGTGGTAGCTGCGCATCAGCTCGCGGTTCGGGTTGAACAGGATGCCGATGACGCCGTTGCAGCGGGTCAGCCAGATGGGCAGGACGGGGGTCTTGAGGCGGGAGCCGAGGTTGTACTCGGCGGTCGTCTCCTCGTCCTTGTCCCAGAGGAGGAGCCCGATGTCGTTGCGGCCTTCCACGCCGCGGATGTCCTTCTCCTTTAATAATTGAACAATAACAGCTGCACAGTGGGTTCGTTTACTTTACTTACGCCCAAATCCTCGTCCTCTGTGGTCATGATACCGTTGTGCAGGTAGGGCAGCGCCGTCCCCATGACGATGAGGGAGAGCAGCGGCAATGTGGCGACGCCCATCGGGTCCACCAGAGAGTTGCCGCTCTGGTCCTGAAGGTCTTCAGTGAGTCTGGAAAGAGAGTTAGAGTTCAATATACAGTATTTAGATGCAAGTAGAAACTTCTAAAAGTGGTTGCAAACTGTATGTTTTATTAAATAATATGTCTATGAACAGAGGAAGCAAATATAATGGCAGTCACTGGAAATGGCGAATATTCGCTTTTATTGTCGGCCACTGTTTTTGCAATAACTCGCTTAGCATGCTGCGGGAAAAAGGGCCAAAAGAAAGGCCTTCTTTTTCCCATTTTATCCCCTTTTTGACCTTGTTATTGCGACAAAAACAATGAATAGAGAGATCATTGTTATTATTATGATAGCTTTATACCTGACAAAGTTCCTTGAGAGCATAAGACTGTAGAGAATGCTGATCAAACCGACTCCGTTCTCTTGCATTAGCTGAAAAATATAAACGTTATATTAATTAATCTAAAAGTAGATATACGTTAAAACTTTAACTTAAGGGTTTAACCGTCAGATGGCATCGTTTCATATATTATCACTGTTTACTTATCGATCGCGCCCTCTGGCGGCTAAACAAGAAAAGGCGCGAACGAAGCACGTGGTGGAGAAAGAAGAGAAGCGAGCTCTCCAATAAGAGCCAACAGCAAAAGTAGAGTCTCTGTTCATAACAAAGTCAGGATGGCCGAGCGGTCTAAGGCGCTGCGTTCAGGTCGCAGTCCACTCAGGTGGGCGTGGGTTCGAATCCCACTTCTGACAATAATCTTTTTAACTTATTCAATAGTCAAAGCTATTACATCACATACTTTTTAACCAAGTATATGCACTGCGCACCTAAGTCTTATTTACTCATTAGTTACGTAAATATACTCACATTTTATCCTCCTCTACCGATCCCAATGGAACCCTCCCTGTAAAGGCAGCACATTGTACGTCTGCCTCGCATCTGTCCACAGCCTCCTTGGCCGTCATCGGCTCCTGGGGTTGCAGCGCCTGCGGTACCTCATACTGACCAGGAGAGATGCGACCTCGAAGGAATCCTCCACGATCGGGGAGGTTTGGCGGCAAACTCTTATTAAGATAATAAGTACATAATGGGGTACAATGATATTTTGGGTAACTTAACTACCTCAATGTACTCCTTCTTTGGTTTGTTATCCGAAGCTGTCTCCAGTTGATCAAACATTTTTGACTTGCCCTTCTTCTTCTTTGCACATTCAATTTCAGTTAGGGCAAAAACTATGCATATTATTAGCAAAAACCTCTTCATTATGATTAAGTATCTTTAGCAGAGGGACAAATTCTCAAGATGTGTTTATGTTGCTCAGCATAAAGTTAGAGCGGCTGGCGGCAACGAAACGTCACAGGTAAAAACATTGGTCGAGCGACGTGTATTTTGTTCCGACTTCCACTCTTTCTGCTCTAGATGGAATAAATAAATCCGTTCGTTCATGAGATCTCAATAGCCGTGATCGTATAGTGGTTAGTACCCCACGTTGTGGCCGTGGTAACCCAGGTTCGAATCCTGGTCACGGCAGCAGTAAAATGCTAGCAGGGCAGTTGGATCATTTTTTGTATTAGTACATAATTTTTGCCATACCTTAAAACAGGGCCTAAGGAAGAGTAAATTTATTTAATCGTAACTTACTAGTTTCATAATAAATTGTATTGACAAAAAATAAATATACTTCTTAACGAAACAATCAAAGCTAATGAAAATATATATTAACTGCTATCAGTAGATGGCGCTTGTTGCATTATGTTGTTGGTCATTTTAGCAGGCATATAAAATATGGTGCAGTTAGCAAAACCATGTACGATAATAATTATTACTACAAGTCAGGATGGCCGAGTGGTCTAAGGCGCTGCGTTCAGGTCGCAGTCCACTTAGGTGGGCGTGGGTTCGAATCCCACTTCTGACAACAACTTTTTTTGTATAATTTTTCCTTAAATATAATACAATATTATATAGCTTGCCTGCATGATATATGTATGTTTAAGATATTTAATAGATTAAAATATAAAAGTTACTCATAATCTAACATTAAAAAAGAGCAAGATTTTTTAAAATAGGTATGCGTCGGCCGGGAATCGAACCCGGATCAACTGCTTGGAAGGCAGCTATGCTCACCATTATACCACCGACGCTTGCGATGAATGATGCACATTTAGTAGGCTATATGAGCTATTGTTCAATTAAGTTTTAGAGGTTTAATTGGGCTTGTGACATTTAGATTGTAATAAATGGTTACATAGCCAAATACAACAGAGAAGGACTGAAATTGATATATTCGCTTATGTGCATCTCTCTTGTAAAGTTGCCAATAATACTGATCATTAGAAAACTAGGAACTCAAAATAGGGAACACGAATATACCGTACCATGATTGTAAGCGAAAAACTCCGCTCAGCATTCGACAATAACACAACCTACCATTTATTAAAATGCTCACGTCCTGCCATTTAAATGCAGCACTGCATTTAAAACGAATCCTTCATTAGGATAACTGGACATTTCAAATTGTGCCTATAAAGAAGCACAGTGGTTTGGTATAGATTTAAAATATTTACTCGTACTATAGTAAATGGGTAATTGTGGATAGATAAAGTGTTCTATCAAATGCACTGAAAATTGACACTTTCTATCAGCAAAACATTTAAAGTACGATTTGCTTTTTTTATTTGCAATGTGTACAATGCTTATGTGCAGATCATTTCAGGGACGCCAATCTGTAAATTAGCAGGTTTCTCACTTGATGGGAATAAAGATATAAAGAGATGATGTGTTCTGTACCAATTACGTCTTAATAAAAAACACTTAACTTAACACTCTTTACTATCATAGTATGGCATGATATGGCTGTGCAAATAATATAAATTTTGAAGTATATTTTAAATTTTAACAAACTGGCAACCCTACATAGCTACCACGCTCCATTACCATGATTACCTTCTCTCCCCTTTATACCCTCCTTTGAAGCACCAATTTCAGGATGCAATTTCTCCCCTCATTTTTGCACTTTTTCAAAGAGGAGAAACACCAGCGAGGAAAAGTGTCATTAGGACAAATAATAACCTAATAATGACGTTATCATTGAATTTAATGCATTCTAGCAGAAAGAGGGGGAAAGGGTTAGAAAGGGTTTAGTTTTCTCCACTTACTCCTTGTAGCAAGAGCGTTGTTAATCAGTGTGATATACAAACTTTATTTGTGCCAAAATGGGAAATTCTTCTAATCGCCCAATCTGCCCTAAGAACAGGCTGACCGATCCTAGCTACGGGCAAACGGTTGCCCAGTTTGCCCAACGGCAGGGCAGATCTGCCCAAGAGCAATACAAGTTTACCCAACGGCATGGCAAGTACGGACAAGGGTCTACCTTAAATAAGGGCAAGAGTGGGCAAGAGTCTACTCAACATGGGCAAGATTCTAACCAATACGGGCAAGATTCTACCCAATACGGGCAAGATTCTACCCAATACGGGCAAGCTCCCAGGCAAGCCCGTGCCCAGCGTCGCTCCGACCAGGAGTTGTCCTCCGAGGAGACTTATGTTGACGAGGACTCTGACGCCGGCAGCTCTGATATGTACGCTGCTGTGAGCAGTGGGTACGGTGGGGGTTATGGCGGGTATCAGACTGGCTATATCAAGGAGGAGGAATGTCCAGAAGGGAAGTAGTTGATAATTTGAGATATTGGTTGTGTGAGATATTGCTATGATTCCTTTTTGAACTGCTTATAAACAGCTGCATGTCAAAAGAGAGTTTATTCACAGTTCTTATATGGGCGTCTTCATTACGGTTGCCATCAAGGTATATAGAAATGGATATTGTAAACGTCTTGGTAAAAAATCGAAACTGGCACACCTTTAATGTATTTCTCGTGCAAGTACTCAAAATTCGCGACCACACGCAACCGTCGCGGCTGCAAAGAAAGGAGAACTAACTATAAAATACTTAATATGATATCTTGCGATCGCCAGGTGGCAGAAAAAGATTTTGCAAAGATGATGAAAGCTTTCAACTTTCATTACGTCGGGGGTACGTAATGTTCAAAAGCTTGGAATTATAATATAATACATTCAGGAAAAGGCTTTTGAATATTTTTATATGGCCATTCATTTTTTCGGCAAATACATATACATCGACATCATATACATATGATAATTTTTCTCGAAAATAATAACACATAAAAGTGACTTTATGAAGTATAATACACACCGTTATCAGTGGTGTAGCAATGGTAGCTAAAAAGACTCGCACAACCAATATCACACACAAAAACTAAGGCATCGACGAGGACCTCGCTCTCCTCTTGACGGCGGCCGCCATCGCCGCCGGCGGCTTCATCGTGTTCCGGCAGATCACGCTGCTGCAGGGAAAGAGGAGGAAGAGGAGCGACGACGAGGTTGACGGCCTGTGGGCGGTCAAGATGGCGGACACGGTGGCCAAAGGTAATGAGAGAGAAAAGCGCGGGAAATTTGAATTGTCCGGATTCATAACTAGATTATGTAACACTGTAGTTTATATATATTGAATCGAACCTTACAACCATAATCATGACTATTTCCTTGCTAACAACCATATGCTTATTTCCTTAATTACAACAAGTATATCTATATCTCTTATTACAACTACAAGTTTAGCTGTTGTAAGTTGTTAGAGTGATATTTTAGTCAATAGATGATACGTTAGGACATCCGCAGTAATGTTGTCTTACGTAATGCCATTTCCTTCTATTAATTATATAACTGCTTTAATGTTTTATCATTTAAGCCACTAATACTGTCTAATAGCATCATTTAAACTCGTTTTTGCCACTTATACTGTCATTTAATGCACGCAATGAACCTTTTACTTTTTCAATCTGGCGTCACCGAACCAATCATAACTCTCACTCAACGCACTTTTTGCAACATTTAAAGGAGAAAATGAACGAGATGCAGTTTTTGGCTCTCTAAAAAATTATGTAATATTACTGGGAAGAGTAGACTGTTATTGAAATCGCGTGAAAATTATCTAAAGGCATTTTCTATATTTTCATGTACTTAAAGGCGGAAGTGAGAAATACTGCTTACTGTTTAATAAAAAGTGTTTATCCCTGGGATTATCTCATCTTCTCTCCGGTTCTCTGTATTGCAGTCCACACTAAATTTGGCTTTGAAGGCTAATTCTATTTGTGGGCTATCATTACATTTAGGTTATTAAAGGTATAAGAGGGCATGCAAATGGTGCAGGGCACATACATAATAGTAAGCGTCATTTAGTCATTATTAATACAGTCTTTGCCATTTTTGACTGATTTAAATTATTCGTGACAAAGCTGAACGTTAGCCGCTTCTCTCAGGTTACTGGACCAGTCAGAGTACAACTGCCAAAAAGGGTACAAAACAATAATAATAATTTGCTCAACATCAGACTTCTGACGCGAAAATAATGGACCATCTGAGTGCAAAAAGGGAATGTGCCGATCATAACTCTTTGGCAGAAGATTGTCACTCTTTGAAAAGTAACTGAAATAATTCCTTAGATTTAGACTTTAAAGTATAAAGTAAATAACACTAGTAAATGACTATTTTGTCCATCATTGCTCTCCCTGGTACAAAAATAGGCTGTTTCATGAAAGTTTCTCGTTTACCTCTTTTTCACCCCCGAAACAAAAATGCACCACTGCCAAAAAAAGCATAAGCTGTCGTCGTCGCTGAACACGAAAATAACAACTTGTCTCACTTTTCTCGTTCTCTGAAAGTGACAGAAGTGGTGGTGGCATCAGTATTTATCCTCACATTTCGAAAGTGATTTCAGTGCATTGAACTTCATTAGTGCATCTTGCAAGTGCATTAACTGAGCTACTTAACGGTATAATTGACCCTTGAACTGGTTAATTCAAACTCTTTATTAGACTAGTGAAACCTTTCATAGTCAATATGGCCGTCCATAACAAGTCCAAGAGAGTGTCCAAACCCCGCCGCGGTCGCAATAACAAGCAGCGCCGTCCTCAATTTAACCAAGACCGAGATTCCATGATCAGCTCAGCCACTGAAGCTATATTTACCATCAGTGATAGTCTTGGCTTGACCAACATGAATAAACAGGTCAACAAGGCCAGAAACGGCCAGAACAAGGCCAGAAATAGTCGTAACAAGGCCAGGAACGGTCAGAATAAGGCCAGAAACGGGCATAACAACATGGAAGGCTCCAGCTCCAACAAGATGGACTTTGTAGACAGCTCAGCCTCGTCTGATGACTATTACAATCATGACCCGGTTGTCGCAGCCAGCTCTGGTCATGGCTACGGCTATGTCCAGGAGGAAGAGTGCCCTGAGGGGATTGATAATGAGCTCGCACTGCTTGCCATTGGCGCTGCGATTGCCGCTGGGGCTTTTCTTGTGTACAGGGAGATTACTGCGAGGATTAGGAGGAGGAAGAGGAGCGATGTTGGGGGTGTGGGATTGGGGGAGATGCTCGCGACTGTCGTGTTTACTGGTGAGTTTGTTGGTGTAAATTGGTACAGGGGATGTATCGACAATAAGAGGAACTGGGTTGTCCCGGCCTATGCCCTATACGTTTAAAAATGAAGATTGGCATATGTATTAAATGTTGTACAGTATATTTAAACATAAACCGCTAAATACCTACAGAGCTGTATGATTTAAATGAGGATGGGTGTGTAGGTGTATCACTTGAAAATTGGTCCAGTTCGAATCCCCTTCGTCTCGAAAAATTATCTCACTTATGATGTACAAGTAATAGATTTTGGTCAAAGGTACTTACTTGTACAATTGATGTTATATATATTGTCATTCTTTATCAAAATTAACCGGAACCCCTTAGCCTTATCTATCTGTGTTTACATTTTTGTTCTGTATACTTGCATACAGTGAAATGACCCCGTGCTACATCATATTCGTGGGCTTGGCACAAGGCTTGGCACGTTTAAGTGGGTGCCAGATCAACCTTTTTCTCCTTCAAACGTCAAAGCAGATCATTCTAATATAGACGTATCTCTTCTAAGCAGTCTTGTGCAAAAACAACATAGTTATTCATTGACCCCGGTACATTGATTTGCAGGGGTTTATAAAACCTCCAAAATTCTATAATACCGATCGAGTATTATTTGTAGTTGACTGAGAACTTCCCTCTTGGTGGTGTAGCTGTTAAACGGACACAATACTATTCAGATTTATTCAAATGTGCATGTACAATCTAGATTATTTAAATTATCATTATATATCATTGTAAGCAACCATCTGTGACGAGCGGATGAAGGAATCGTTTATGCCCACAATTTTTGTCTGTATAACATGCAGTTTATGACTATCCAGTACCCAAATATAGCCTTTTTTTAGGAGAGGCATTCTTAGTACACCGAATTCACTGCCTTATCAATCTCTTTCTCCTTCAAAGCAGCATCATTTCCGTTGATTAATCCAATATAGACTTGTCTCATCAGAACAGTCTTGTGCAAACACACCTCACAACCGTCCAAAGCAGTCCAAAACCATAAAGCACAAGAACTCGTTCATATCTCTCAATGGACAGCATGGAAGATTCAATGTTCCGTGACATTTTTTCCATTATTTGAGGAAGCCAAGAATTGCAATTAGCAAAACAAGCATCTTTATGAAATATAGAGCATTATTTTACCCGATATAAAGTAATATTTGCAACATCTTGGCAAGGCGCTGTATTAATTATAGTCCGAACAGACTCATATTTTTGCCTTTAGACACTAGAAAACAAACATTAACTGGCCACTTAAGAGGGTTATATACAAGAATGACGGAAAAGTATTAATATAACTTAGACTAAAGTATCTAAATATACTATTACATTGTTCGTTTAACGCGTACAATTTCCCAAGACGGCTCTCTACGGTCCAGTCGTCATACGAGCCCAGTTCTCCACTGTGACTCAATTCGTTGAAAGCTTTATTGCTTCTTTTTTGTGCTGTATCATTTTATTATTAGAGTGAGTGCGACACAAATTTCATCTTTCATCGCTGGATTCGCGCAAGTAGTAGAACAAAGTTATTGAAGAGATCTTACACAAATTTTAAACTGTTCCCCTGTGTTTTCTTATTCTCTGTCAGAAGTATGTCCAATGTCTAAATATGACTATTGCTTGCTTCTAAAATAATGTATCTTGTAAATATAATATATTACTCTGAAGCCACACGGCATAAACCAACATGCAAGTAATAATCAATCGATCTTAAAACCATGGCAATAGCAGCCAAGGGATCATCCAACAAGCCACTAGCATTTAACATAATCATATTCTGGAAAACATTCTCCGTTGATAACGTTGGATTAGCCGTTTGTTTTTGTCGTGTGGCGACTCTCCATACTTTTATACACCCACTATTAACATATTACAGCGTTGTTCTATAACTGAGAACAGCTGTCCGTACAATGGGCAACCTTCAGCCGTGTAACAAGGGCAAGCGCCGGCCACCGTCGCAGCCTCAGTTCAGGCCTCAGCAGCAGCAGCAGCTGCATAACCGCCGGCAGCAGCAGCAGCAGCTGGCTGAGGGGTCCTCCCTGGATGGGGAGTACGTCTATTATGATGAGGATGGGACTCAGGAAAGGGATCTTGTTGGGACGAAAGAGCTGTCTCTTTTCTATTTTAGGGGTCTCATACACCGGGAAGGAATTAGGAAAACTGCCAGAAAACTTCTCGTTTCCTCCTCCAGCTTACAAGGCGTGAGTGTGTGCTGGGAGGAAGGAAAGCGGTAGGAAACAAGAAGTTTTCCGGTAGATATTTGGTAGTTTTCCCGGAAGTTTTCCTCCGTTCCTGCCGGTGTAGGAGCCCCCTTTGCAAGATATCTTGACCAAATTACCTTTCCGAATTCAGCTGATTTGCTGAATACTTTTGTTAATTTAATAATATAACTGCAAGAGTCAATTTCAAGCAATAGTACAGGCATTAAATGCATAAGCGTATCCTCATAAGGTAACTCTTTCTCCCAAAATAAATCCACTGACCTCAGATCTCTGCTAACAATCACCAGCTTGGTTCCAAGATCGGTGACTTGTACGAGGACGTGGATGATTTTTCTCACCTCGGCGCTGGCGCCGTCGGCGTTGGAGGTGATGACTTCCATGGTGGGCATCATGGATATGGTGGAGGAGGAGGAGGAGGAGGGTTCCATCTGGATAACTATGGGGAGCAGGTTAGGGGATTATTGGTGATGGCATGAGAGAGAGTTTGGGATATTTGTGCAAAGGTGATTTGTGATTTATAAAGTATTTAATGAAGGAAAGTAAATTGGCTGCTGTGCTCGTCTTGTAGAAGCAGCGTTGTACAATGTAAATGTCATTTTTCTTTTATACGGATTTATTTCCGATTAGCACTACGATTGCTCACATTATCTCTCTTTAAGTCCGTTAACGATGTTGGATGTTCTACTGGCTTAATTTAAATAAACCAATCAGTGACATCGGAACATGGAATCGTTGTCGGACGCTAAATATAAACGTGATTTTTTAGTAAATGTTAAGATTATGCTTTTTATATAAAGTGATGCAGTCGCAAGATTGCATCAAAAGAAAACGATACTTTAGAATACAACTCTGACACATGTTAGGAACAAGGCAGTCTGGAAAAGTGTAAACTATGGAATAATGGTTTAAGAACGATGCAAAAGGGTGAACAGCCTTTGAAATATATTTTATAACCAAGTCACTATTAAATTAATTTGTTCCCAGACGACGATTATTCAACATTTTATCCCCCTCCTTTCGCCCCGGTACACACGGCATAGACTGCAACCGAAATATTGCAGCAATCTATTGGTGTCTCAGCGATTTTTAACCAGTTTAGTGATGAGCTGCATCTATTGCACCACACGGTATAGAGTTTTGCAATATGCAATATGACCAATAGATTACCAATAGATGTCATTTTCAAGGATAATGACTTAATTAATGTACTATTAATGGTAGTGAAAATGTAGGTAGGTATTAATATCATTTATTAAGCACATTAAATGCCCATATCTTGTACTTTTATATTAATACTTTAAGCCTTTCTTTCATTTTTGGCAAGTAATTTCAAAGGTCTTTGATGAGAGAGTTTTAGTTAGGCTCCCAGCTTGGCTCTTTCAAGTTCATATTTTACTGCAGTTTTGCAGGCAAGGGATGCCACTTTACAAGGCATCCCTAATCTCTGCTTGGCCATTTTCTCTTACAATAGAGGAGGTGTTTTAGGCAGGACTGCTATATGGCTGGTAAACTAGGCCCATTTTTTTGCTGAAATAATAATTTAATGTCAACCCTATTCTCTATTATCACAGTGACTATCACTACATCTTGCTACATTTCTGCAATCTATTAAATTGCATATATTTCAATCCAAAGTAATTTTTGTAATTCAATAGATTGCATAAATATTGCAGTCATCTTGCAATAGATCAGCAATAGATATTGCTTTTTTATGCCATGTGGTGCAATAGATTTTGCTTATTGGTCAAATTTCGATTTTTAGCCAATAGATTGCAGCAATATTGATGCAATCTATTGGCTCTCTATACCGTGTGTACCGGGCCTTTAAAGGGAGAGGAGAAGAGATCTTTGTATGTGCTACAGAAAAATCGGAATGGATGTTCAAAGGTTACAAGGATTACTGTTACTCATGACGAGGAGCTGGTAAGGATTATACAAATATACAATATGGTTAACTAAATTAACATCATTTTAGGTACAAATGCTCAGCGAAGGAAGCGGTGGCCATGAGAACTTCTATCGGGTGCAGAGGAACCGCGATGGGTTGTCGGAGATCAACTGTAGATAACTAGAGTTCATAAAAATGCCATTCAGGAAACTGCCGTTCAAACATGATGAAAGTGAATGAAATTTTATTATGCATAATGTTAATTTTAATGTTAAATATATTGATTAAATACCAATCATACTAACTGTTCACGGCAGGACAAACTACAAGACTGCAAGACTACTATAAGACATTAAAATAGTTCTACTTTAGCGGTATTTGCACATACACTGTGTTTAGGAGCCTCCCAGACTGGGGTTTTCATAAGAGAAAAACCCTTGAGTTTTTCTCCTCCTTCCTCTCCCTCCACTCAGCTTTACTAATCAAACTGAGTTGAGCAAAAAAAAATACTCCAGCGTTTTTCTCCTCTCAAAGAAAAAAAAACCACTGGAGTATTTTTTCTGCTCTTAGTACAGCTGAGCTGAGGGAGAGAATAACTCCAGCGTTTTACTCCAAAGAAAA
>LR139099.1:0-16482 GCA_900659605.1 Tisbe holothuriae | reverse complement strand
AAGGGTCTTGCAGGTGAGAGCACTTGAGTAGCAAGCTTTTACTTGCTCTACCTACAGACTCTTCTTGGTTTCTCTGCCAAATTGTAAGAAACTCAATTTACTTCTCAGTACCTCCTTCGTTTTCCCCTTGGTTTTTCGTGCCTACTTAGCCAATTTTGATCATGATGAACAATGACATTTACTGCTGGAGAGTTTTCCTATTAGTCAATATCATACACCGTCATGATACACGAATATTTCATTTCTTTAAAAGTATCGTTTGTACCGTAATGTGAAAGCCATTTGTACAGCCATCTCCTTTCCACTAAACTCCTCTCTTCCTAGTTTTCCGCGTTGGCTCCAAGGCAGCTGGGAAGACCTTCTCGTCTCAGGCGGCGCGCTGCAGCACGTCGATCGCACCGACCTCAACACGGTTTCCTCGCAGTGCGTACAGCAATCTACCAAGAACCCCAACAGATATCTTATATACTCCAGATCGCCGTGGTATGTCATTGAGTTTTAAACGTAATTATATATAAATATATGCGCTTATTTTTTCAGTGGTGAAGAGCAGTACAACTGCATCTGGTTTGAGCCGAGGGGAGTGAACGTGGTTGAATACCAGCTTGGGCTGAGGCCGTCAACAATTCCAAGCTTTGAACTCTGTGATAATGACCACTTTTTGCAACGGACATGGAACACGAGAGCAAGTAAGGAAGAATTAAGCTCTTTAAACCTTAACACTTCAAGCTGTTAATTCAACTTTTCTCTTTAGAAGCCAACTCCCAGATGCTCTCGTCCTGTCCCATCGCCGGCGAGTACACCGGCGTCCTCCCCGACGCGCCCAACTTCTGCGCCAAGATGTCCTCCGACTGCAACAACCCCGACGTCATGTTCTTCACCGTGGCCAGCTGCAGCAGCGACCAGGAGGTCTACGAAGGTAAACAACGTCAGCGACGGCAGTCGGATTTTCTGTACAAGATCAGCGATGTTAGGACGACACGGCAGGCGTGGAGGATATCCAGGCCAAGCAATAGCACGACAACAACGACGAGGTCGACGACGAGGTTCTACGACCCGTTCCGGTTTAGTACCAAGACTGTGACGACAACATCGACCACAATCCGACCTTCTTATTCAACGACGACAAAGCCGAGAACGGCGACCACGAGGTTCTACTTTGAGCCGTCTACGGTTATTGTTCCAAAGATTATACCGCTGGACAATGAGTGGACTGATACAACTGGGACGACAACTACTTCGAGCCCCACAGAGAGTACGAGATTCTTCTACATTGGCTTCTCCGATGCTCAAAAGGGTTCCGAATACGGCAATGTGTTGGCGAGACCTCCTCCCGGGTTAGCCAGAGAAATAGAAGACGAAGAAACCTCATCCAATCCCCAAATCAATGAGGAGGAAAGAAGTCGAATACGGGAGGAAGATTCTTCTTCTTCTTCCAATGAAGCAGGTTCATAAATAGAATCCTTGCACTAGTCACTTCCACCCACTCACAACCGGTGAAGATCACGCTCACCACGAATGACTGCAAGCAGGGAGTCGCCTCCTAACCATCTGCATGAGCTATCTAATCAAGGGGAAAACTATTTTTGTGGGGGTGGCACTTTCATTCACCGCGTACTATCTCTATCCAACCCACACACATGCTTTCACTTATTTTGCAGATCGAGAGTACCAGTGCGTGGGCCAGTGGGAGGAATCCGGCTTGCTGTACACGTACACCCGACGGAGGGACGTACTAGACTCGTACGAGTGCTTTGTCGGTGCAGCGGACGCCTCAGGCCGGCTGTACCTCATGGAGGCGGGCGCTGATTGCAAGCGTGGGCTGAGGGTGCGCGATCTGGGCATGCGGCTGGACAAGCGGTCCAGTTGCTTCTTCGGTAACAACAACAACAATGACTTGTCGTCGTCGTTGCGGCCGTGGTACATTCCGAATGAGGTGCTGGTCACGTCGGGGGTGGACGGGATGAACCATAATGAGCTGGAGGATATTTCTACGCGGCCATGGCAGCCAATCAGAGGTAATTAAAAGTGTGTACTGTGCGACAAAGAGGAATCAATACATTCTAATTTCCAGGAGACAAAGATCTCGGCTCTCCTTCTTCCTCCAACCGCCAAAGCCTCTCCAATGGTGTTCTTCTCCTGATCTTCAGTGCCAACCTCATCCTCACCAGATGACTGTTGATGTCAGTGTAACTTACACATCCCAAAGTTCTGCAACTAGTCTGTCCAGTGTTCAATATCAAAGAGAAACGAATAAAAAGATATATTTTATACAGAATAGAGAAACGCTGTTTGGTCTCATTTGCGAAAGTACTTGACTCATTTAAGTCTAGTTTTTCTCCTGGAATTCTATTTCATAACCTCTTTTGTTGGGTTTCTCAGAGTTTGTACCATCATCACGTGCCTTTCGAAATAGATATCTACATCATATGGCGCATATAAGACTTGAATCAACCTATCGAAACAGAACTGTGAGTCTTTCTAGCAAATTATTGTATGTAGAAACTAAGAAGCACGGACATGTTTAGTCGGGAAATCCTTGCCACCGCCTACTCTATACGTTGAACTCTCTCGGATCATTCAGTTTACATTCAAATAGCTCCAATCAGATCCTTTTCCCGGAATCCCTGCTGAGGGAAACCAACTTTTCACATCTTTGCATCCGGATTAAACGGGA
Source organism: Tisbe holothuriae (assembly GCA_900659605.1). NCBI lineage: Eukaryota > Metazoa > Arthropoda > Copepoda > Harpacticoida > Tisbidae > Tisbe > Tisbe holothuriae. Next base: position 13,805 of record LR139099.1, on the reverse strand, counting down.
AAATTATTTGGGTTTCTGTCAACTTCTTAACCACTAGGAGGTCTTAGGAGGGTATAAAAGCCGGATTAATTGCAATAGGATCACAGTTCTACATCACCATTGATCACAGCAACAACTACAGAGACATTACAATGCCCTCATTTAAAGACTTCAAGGCTCTTGAGAGCCTCCGTGTGGCCATCTTTGGATCGGCAGAAGTGGGCAAATCAGCACTCAGCGTGCGACTCTTGACCGGGCGATACATCGGATCCTACTCAGCTGGCACAACCACCACAACCACAAACCGCCACATCCGGTTAGCCAAGCAACAGAGCCTGCAGCTGTTTGTCAGGGAGGTCTGCAGCTCAGCATCGGAGACAGAGGTGGCCGCTCAGTTTGAATGGGCCCAGTGCTCAGTCGTCCTCTGCTCCAGGGCTGACCCATCCAGCCTGACCTACGCCCGATGGGTGCTAGAGGAGCATGCCAAGCATGGAGTCAGCTCACCCATTGTCCTTGTGGCCAACAAGGCTGACCTGAGCGGAGAGGAGAAGCAGCTGAGTCTTGAGGACTGTCAGGAGGTTGCGCTTGAGCACGGATGTCTCTTCCTTGAGCTGAGTGCCAAGGACAGCTCGGTCGGGTGCAAGCTGCTGCTGCTGTCACTGCTGTCCGAGGTGATGAAGCTGTCGTCTGGCAGCTGCTCCGGGTTGAAGGAGGGCAGGAAGGAGCTGTCGCTGGCCTCGAGGAGGATCTGGATGAAGGCGTTCGGGGCCATGTTCAAGTGCTTGTGCGCCGAGGGATCTGTTAGAGCATGAAGAGTTGGAATAAGAAGTTCGTTTTCTGTGATTTTATAAAGATATGATTCCCATGAATTAAAAGTAATTTATAAAATTACTGAATTATTGAATTATTGAATATTAAATTATTAAGTAGCAGTTAGCTACATTTCTATAACCATATTGAAATAAACTATAAACATGTTCAGACACAAAGCCATTTGTTCTCAATTATTTATTGTATTGCGTACTTTTAGCGTCGACAATCCGGTTATGTCTAGTTTCCTCGGTGAAAAATCATCATCATTGACATCACTTTAGGGGCTCGATATATTTTCATCATTCCTTCAATACCGGTTTTCTGAAGGATTTCCTTGATCATAATTTGTATCGGGGCAAGAACAAAAGTACGGTAAACTAGAAATATCAATTAGGTCCTTGAGCAAACATATATTTTTTTTATTTTATTATCAAACTTGGTTTAGCATTAGACGCAAAATGTACCCTATTCATAACAAGTGGCTTTAAGCAAGGCCAACTGTAAAATGCCCTTATTACATTCGAGTTACTAATGGCATCTTGAAACGTGACCGTTTTAAAAGCTGTCAAGTAAAACAGGCTCTTCTCGTGGTAAAGGCAGCATTTCGAAATGTTGATCTAGCAGTTTGATTCTGACACTCTTAAGGAAAGAAACATCAATAATTAGCAACAATGAGACTCTTAGTTGAGAAGGTAAAATACTTTTTCGGAGTATACTTTATCAGCTTATCTTGTGCAAACAACTATACCAGTATCTATAAAATTATACATAAATCTAAAAGGACTAGATTTAATCGCGTTAAATCTAAAGCATTCTTCAACTTTCTTTTCCAGGCTAAGCCAATTTATACATATGCGTACTCGTACAATACCATAAGCCCTACCCTTTGCATGCCCAAGGCTGGCCTAGTTACACTTTTTATATGACCCACAAACACTTAGACCTGCGCCAACCCTGAAGTGCTCGACCTCTCGGAACTCGCCCGCCCCGATGACGTCACCTTCAACGCCAAGGACGCGGCCGAGTTCCGCTCCTACGAGGACGAGACCAACCCGCTGCTGGAGAGGGTCAAGAGAACGTACAAGGATATGCACACATATCAGACGGTGAAGTTTGTCAAGGAAAAGGTAAAGAAACTAAGAAACCAACATGATATAACTTTTAATGAAGGGAAACGGTTATATAAAATTTTGCACTGAAAACGGTTACATAAACCCAATTTTTTGAATGCCAGGTGCATTTGCTTGCAATTCAAATGATATCTAACTAGGTTTATTGATAGGAAACGGTTACAAAACGCAATATTTTACTATCTATAATACGCAATTCGTCTTCCAGCACGCCAAGTGGCTCCAGTTCAACCACCTCGAGAGCAACATCCTGGACGCCCTCGAGCTGCTCAACGGCCTCGTGGACGAGTCCGACCCGGACGTGGACTTGCCCAACATTGTGCACGCCTTCCAGACCGCCGAGAGGATCAGGGAGGAGCACCCGGACCGGGATTGGTTCCATCTCACGGGGCTCATACACGATCTGGGAAAGGTAACTACTTTGTGTACTCAATAAACGTGGTTCTAAAAAGGCTTCTTAATAGGTGATGTCCTTCTACGGCGAGCCACAGTGGTGTGTCGTCGGTGACACCTTCCCAGTGGGATGCAAGCACCAAAAGTCCATTGTGTACAGCAATTGGTCCTTTGAGGAAAACGTTGACAGACTCAACCCCGAGTACAAGTAAGATTGATCATAAAATATGCTTACGCATGAGTATGTAAATCCACCTTCAAGGCCACTTTCTCTTGAGGCAAAATACTTTACTTCACTATTTACCGTACATACGTTCTCCTGTTGATGATGTCAGAGCTGATTTTCCGTCTTCAATTACAGCTCTGTGAATGGAATCTACAATACAGGGTGCGGCCTGGATGCCGTGACAATGTCTTGGGGCCATGACGAGTATCTGTACAGGGTGCTCAAGAACCACGGAGCAACTCTGCCGGAAGAGGCGCTGGCTATGATTAGGTGAGATTGCAGTTTATGGTTGACTAGAATTCTGACTCATAATGTGACCAATTTTAGGTACCATTCCTTCTATCCATGGCATACTGGTGGCGACTACCAGCACTTGACCAATGAGGAGGATGCAAAGATGCTCAAATGGGTCAAGGAATTCAAGTAAGACTTTATTTGTTATTTCTTGCCGTTTCTATATTTGTTGTATCATTTCAGTAAGTACGACCTCTACACAAAGAGCACAACCGTGCCGGATATCGAGGCATTGAAGCCGTACTACCAATCGCTGATTGACAAGTACATTCCCGGGATTGTCAAGTTCTAAACTCGTACTACATTGTAAAGCAATCAACGTTGACTCTGATCTTCTGTGAAGACGGCTTTTTATTTCCCGTACTCAAAAGTACATCAGTGTAACTTTCTTGTATGATATGATATGTTACTTTTTGTATGATATGATGAATCAATCTGTTAACAAGATGTATTTCTGTCCGCGTGACTATAAATTCATTCATTTTCGTCGCGTATTCTCGGCGTACAGTTTTTTTTCTTTCAGTGAATACATCCTAAACGTTATTATCTTCCATCCAATCTGTACGTTTTATTAACATATTGATAGACTCAAAGAGAGTTTTATATTGGATGTTCTCATCTCAGAATCCGAGGTATTTTAGCAATCCTTTGACTGTTCCCTTGCTGTTGTCGCTGTCGTGCCTGGGGAAGAGGACATCGTCGATGACGTGGACCACGCCGTTGATGGCGGTCACGTCAGAGAGGACGACGGTGGCCTTGCCGAGGTGGAGGTCTGGAATATTATACGAAAATAGTTAAGAGCAGTCGGTAGGACATCAAATCTGCCAAGGACAATGCAGTTATTAATAAATGCTTACCCTGGCTCTCAAAATGCACGGGGATCTTGTTCCCCAGCGCTGTCTTGAGCTTCTGCCCCTCCTCCAGTCCAGCCGAGTACCATGTCAGAGGGATCACGTGACCCAGCATGAAATTCCTCAGCGCGGTCTCGTTCTTCTTCAGGTGGAGGATGAAGTCGGGATGGAGCTTGTTGAACGCCCTACATTAAATGAAAAAGTAACTGAGTAACTGTGTTACTTATTCAAAATACTCCAGCGTCCGGATTCAGATGTTTAAAAACTCACTCGTTAGTAGGCGCCAACAGCGTGTAAGGCCCTGTCTCGTCAAGCATCTCCCACAGCCCAGACTCCTTGAGCAGCCCCAGCATCATGGTCATCTCAGTGCAGCACTCATTCAGCTCGGACACGATCGATCCTGCACGCTTGTACACCGAGCTCATAACGTCATCCAGCACGTGGATGACGCCGTTACGAGCTCTGTGGTCTGGGGAGGAGATCACCCTGCCGTTGGCAGTGCTCTGAGGAGAGAGGTTGCGTGATTCAATATTCAAATCTCCCGCCATAATGTTAGACCCACCTTGCCGTTCTCATACTGGTTGATCCTGACGTTCCTCTTGCTCTGCACGGTCTTGAGCACCATCTCATTGGTGAAGGCGAGGCTGGGGATGTCCCCCTGAGCAATGTGGAGCAGGATCTTCTCCCTGAGTGTCGCCTCTTGCGGGTACTTCTTCTCGCGGGCAAACGCCTCGTCGGACGGCGCGAAGACGGTGAAGCGACCTTCATGGTTGATCACCCGGTCCAGTTTGGTTTCCTCCAGGGCTGCGACGAACTTGGTCAGGTTGAGTTCTTTGGCGAGCTCCACGAGGTTGGAGGCCAATGCCACCGGCAATAAGGCGGTTATCAGGAAGAACTTCATCTTGCTGAAGTGGAGTTGCATCGACGGACGCTGTCGAGTGAGAGAGTGAAAACTAGTTTCTACCGGTCGGCTATATATGGATTCTCGCATACAAAGGGAGAAGTGGCTTTGTCTGAATATTTTGGTGCCTTGGATACATATAACAGGGGAAATCGCACATGAATGAGACAGAAATGTTTCGGGAACAATTCAAAAAGAAATCTATTTTAGCTTGTGGTTTGTGAGCTATGTCTCATTATATTTTTTTTTATTTTTTTACCAGGTTACCTTGTGTCTTATTTTTTAAATTAATTGTTTAAAATATTAAGAATTTTTTGCATCGGAAAAAGAAAATAGATATGATAATCTGTGCACATATGTACTGATGTTGATTAACTATTGAATTCGCAACTAATGTATATAATAGGCTTAAAATACGCAGACAAATAATGTTTCATCAAAAGTTCACGCAATGTCCTTTTCGTTGTGTGAATAAACCAATCGTTGCGCTCTCCGTTCTTCTTTGTCCGCTCTGGAGGCATGTGTATATTTCAGCATGCTACTAGGTGCCTACATGCTACCATTTCCAGGAGGGGAAATGTAGCTTCAAAGCCGGCTGCTGTTGAGGTTTCCTTTTCAACTTTAATGATCTCGTCCAACAAAGGCGCTTGTGAACGACGAAAGTTGTGTTGCCAGGTCAACATGGAAGAAGAAGCCACATAATGCGTTTTGACTCTTGTGATACTTTAACACGTTAAATAGCGGATAATACACAATGCGTTTTGACTTTAAACACGTTAAATAACGGACAATGAATTCAATTTCTTCTTTGGCATTTATTGCTGTGTCTGGGTCGTTCCTTTTTGAACAAATCTCTCAAATATTGAACAGCATAATATAGTTTCAATGACATAGTATTTAGATCGTTGGTCTACATCTTCGTCTTCTTTTTCTCTATAAATACACAATGTACAGGCTTTGAACACACTACAAGACGAACATTATTTTTGAGACATGATTCCCTACACACTAGTATAATTTCGCATTTAATGTACAAGGGAGGTATATTAGACGTATAATTTCGATAGATATACTGCGCTTGCGTTTGATATTACGTATGGTTTCACTTTCACCGTCAAATGTCTACAACAGATGCGATATGAGGAACACTGAGAGCGTGGCTACTAGCGACAGCAGCGCCACCTGGCGGCCAGAGGATGCATGAAGGGGTTGGTTGGACCGCGGGTCGTAGGAGTAGATGCCGCCGTCGGACCCGGTGAAGCAGCCGCCGGCAAACTCGTACAGTGGGTTGTGGATGCGTGGAGTGGAGAACTCAAGCCCATCCTGAAAGGAAATTAATATATTAAACTCTAATATTAGACCATTGTGTATGGTTTAATAACTTACAGCATAAACCCTCTTGCTCCCATAGTCAAAGCACTCCGCCATATGCGAATGGTGCAGACTGGCCTCCTGCAATCGCACCTTGACTGAGGGATCCCGCCCTCCGTGCACCCGGAGGTAGTCTGAGAAGGTGAGGTTCTGGAACTGCCACGGGTCCCGGATGCGCAGGCCCAGGTGCCGGTTGGACGGCGTGATTGGCCAGGCTGTGACGCCTAATGCCAAAAGCACATGCTTTAGTGTCAATCTCGAAGCGCAGTGGGCCAGCCGCGTGGCTGGGTAGTAGTGAAGGAAGACCAGGCACATCTCCTGATTGGCAGAGAAGCCCCCTCTCGTGTACGTGTCCTTCATGCTGGAGTTGTATGTGCACTCTGTCATCAGGTGGTCCTTCTGTAAAGGTTAAAATTTTGATTAAAAGTATGCTATTCACTCCAATATGGCTTTAAAATTACATTGTGTAAGTGGATGTCAAACCGTCTCATGGTCTGGTAGTTTGGATCATAGAACCTATCCTGGAATGGAACGGGCTGCTCTTGACCATTCCTCAGATGTCGCAACCGAACGGATCGACCCAAGTGATGCGTATGCGGCAGACCGGCAAAGATATGAATGCCATCCTCTGGCAACACCTGGGTGCAGACCTCGGGACAGTGTCCGACACTGGTGAACGTGTCCTCTCCGGGCGGGATCAGCTGGAATGAGCTCACATCGTGGCCAACTGTCAGCAGGCCTGAGTCATATCGGCGCAGGTTCGGTGTTAGCAGGATCTCCAGTCCTGAGCTGTCCACAACATTGGCATGCAGAGCTGGGTTGTCATAGTGGACTTCAAACATGTAGTAGGTGGCGCCACCGTGCTCCTCCCCCACTGGGTAGCCAGCCTCATCCGGTAGGAAGAACGGCTCCCCACCCAGACCCCATGCGGCCACAATCCCCTTGCACTTCTTAAAGTCCCTCGGCATGTTGGGCGCATTGCACTCGTAGCCAGAGTTCACATGGTGGTTGAACCGGGAGTAGGAGTCGCCGGTGTCATCGTGGCACTCGTACATCATCATGTGGTGGACGTAGCGCTCACTGCCGGGGGTCAGGATGGGCTTGTACCCGATCATGTGGTGCTTGCCAGGGAGCTCGGGGAGCTTGATCATGGTGCACCAGTACAGGGTGTCCTTTGCTGGTAGGACGACGCTGTTGGAGGCGACCATCCATTTGAGGGCGTCCGGTTGGCGGTGGAACAGCCGGGCAGACTCGTACAGGTGGACAGAGCGCTCGCCACGCCGCTCCGGCTTGAGGTTGGGCAGCTCAGCCTCCGAGGACGGGTCGACGGGATGGTAGAACCACAGCAGGCGGAATGTATCATTCTGAAATCACGAAACCTCTCATGTCACTTTTGTCCGTCTTTAGCGGGAAATGGGACTTACCGTGATGACGAGATCCTCCCCGTCGCATGTGTTGAGCTTCCTCTTGAACCTGAGCACGGTCGAGTCCTGGTATTGATATCCAACGACCAGCTGGTAGTCCTGGCTCTTATCCTTGATGATGCGTCCTCTCGCATCGCCGTGAGCGTCCTAGCAGAAAAAAGAGATACAATCAATACTCTCCAAAGAGGAAGTTTATGGTGCGTGTTTTATGATTTTCGTTGATGAAAAGAGCGAGGTTGTTGCTAAAGTGGTTTTACTTACGACGATGGTCGCGGCGCCAGAGTCTGAGACCCAGCCGACGATGATGTCGGCGCCGGAGAACTGGCCGCGGAAGGTGAGGGCGATGCCAACCCAGCCGGTGGAGACGACTTCCAGCTGCAAAGAACAAAGAATAAAGAATTATATAAAACAGATAAAGAATGTAAAGAAAGGAAATGGATGGAAGTTTACTCAAAGTATATTGAGCAAAGAAATGGCCAGCTGCAAAGATATTTCCCCCTTTTATGATTGAATGGGTTGAACCAATGCGTTGAAAAGTGTGACGAACTCTAGTGATTGTTCGCTTGTTAAAGGGCCACTGAACGGACAGCATCAAAATGCTTTTAAACATGTATCGAATTGACAGATATCTTATTATGCTCAGAGTGTTCTCTAATTTGCATTATCGTTTATTCTGAAACGCATTAGCATATGAGAGATCCCTTTTAACCTCTATTGTGCTCCAACGCCGTAAAAGGAAAGAAAACGGTGATCGCTCATTTATTGCGACAGTTTTACTTTTTTCCTCGGAAAAATAACACAAACAAAATTGTCGCGCGTTGTAAGCAGAATGCGATAATCTACTCAGATGGTTTAGAATGTATTTCCAGATGCGATTTTGTGACAAAGTTTTTACTCTTTTGTTGCACCAATGAATGGAGAAGAGAGAAATAATAATAGTCTCCCATTTTCCCTGAGAGAAACAACAGATGATGACAACTACATTTTCTCTGCTGGACTGAAAATCTTCCACCAAGCAAGCAGCTCTTACTTTAAAACTCGGTCAGAGAGCGTAATTTTAACACAGCCATTAAGAACAGAGGGGTTAAAACTAGCTCTTTATGAACTTTAATGTCCTACATGTGAACAGCTAGCAGCCCCTCCTCCCTTCTTCTTTTAATTCAGCTCTATTATTTTATGGCACCAACTGACATCGCATTAGCAGCACCATTAGAAATCGCGCGCAGCACCATCTGTACATAACGCGAAAAAAGCAACTATCCAATGTGCAATCTGCAAAAAATGAGGCTTTTTGGGGTCGCCATGGGACCATTGTGGATATTTATTATTTACTTGGACATCTGTGTGTTGTATTGCTTTCTCTCTCTCCTCTCTCTCTCGCTCGCTCTCTGTTGATATATTATCATGGAAACACACGCCCAACTGCCTAATTAGCATGGACGCCTCAAAACGTTCTACTAACAGCTGTCATTGTATTTGCTCAATGGATTAATATTAATATTAGAACATCTATCTACTTTTGGAACGAATGGGTTATGTGTGTGGTTGATCAAGTACGGATGTATTACGAGAAGAATCCTTGGAGAGAAATTGAGAAACTTTTCTGCTCCCCTTTCTTTACTATAGACTGTAGAGTGGATGAACCAAGGAGAACTTTCTCTGAAGAAGCAGAAAAATGGGACTTTCTTTTGTCCTTCCTCCTTCTTATCCCCCTTTTTAGCCACAAAAGTTGGGTTTTTAAAGAGATTCATCCTATTTCCTCTATAACTGCCTCCAAAAACTCAGCATGGTCCTCCAAAAAGATGCCTCCTTCAAGGAGTGGGCCAGAAGGGGGTCCTTCCTTCCTCTTCCTACTACAGTTCATAATGACGCAGAAAACGGACAGAGCTGAGAGAAAGTGAAATTGGGTCTAATAGAGAGCAGCTGTATTCTGACGCAGCACGAGGTCACTTTAAAGTGAGAGCAGTTCTGAGGATGTTGAGCAAAATTGACTCTCCCTTGTGCATTGTACCATGTTCCGGTTCCATGCTTATTCTTTGTTGTCCTTGCATTATGTGTGTCTTTTATTGCATTTGGCCAGCTTCCTTTTTTCAGCATGCATGCAGCACTTCTTCTTGTTATTGTTGTTGGCCTTTGTGCTCTTATAATTCCCTTTGCAAATGCGTAATGAGGCCACCAAGGTCGCAAGGCTTCTTCTTCTTCTGCATTCTTCCGGTCTTGGAGAGGAAAACGCAAACATATGCAGTCATTAAGGAAACCAAAGCATAATAAAAGCATTATTATGCACTATGGTGAGAATAATTTTCACCGTTCGATGGCCCTGAAAACGTATTGATTCTGTGACTCTTATTGGATTCTTTTGGTGGGTATCTTTCTTCTGTCAGAGTGCCTGCCAAGGCCTGTCGATTGAGCTCTCCTTGTAGTTGATTGCTCACAGCATGCCAGCCAAATTAAGGTTTTCGTTTGGATAAATAAATAAAACAGTAGCAAGTGCATTGCGAATATATGCCTTGGCACTGGAATTCAACAGACAGTCGGTATTTATACACGAATAAATTGCCCTTGCTAGAGTTACGCGGTCTTTAAAATGTAGATCGCATTCCTTGAGGGAGTGTAACCCTGTTACGTATAATGAACTTAAGGTGGGATATAAAGTTCGAAAGGGCTTCTTTGAAGACGTTCGAGAAGCCTTTCGAAGGTCTTACCTTCCGAAAATACTTTCAAGTCACTTCCTTATCATTCTGGAGAGTGTGTAAGCGAGTAAAAGGAGTAAAAGCGTCATCATTAATGCAAAACACGTGTTACGCCATTAGCGTATGTATGTAAGACTTCCGTATAATGCAGTAGCAGTCTCCTTTGGCCTTTTTTGAAGGTCATCCTTGCTGCCAGAATGGATCAGTAATGGACTCCTTCATACAGAGATAGGATAGAAGAAGACGAAGACCGCTATAGAAATATAAGCCGGGGGCAACTAGGTGATCCATATACAGCACAAAGTGTATGTGACCTATCTAAGACTCAGCTGCGAGCACTTCCTCCTTGTGAGCTGAGGGCCTCCGGGATTAAGTGATTGATTTTGCTGGCATCACCAACATGATGCACAAAAGAAAGCTCTTGTACATTTTCAATTCCCAGAGGACTTTCTTTGAGTTTTGTCTGTTAGATCCCCTCTTAGGAGCAAGTTCACGTGTCCAATCCAGACTCGTTTGAGGAGTGTGTCTGAGAGATTTACAGGTAATCTTGATCATCGGATGATGATGATCAATAAAACATTACTACAATTGGATTATACGACGACTGCACTCTGGAGACTAATATGTGTGTGTTTATCAGCTAACATCTGGAGATTTTATTTATGATGGTTCAGCAGATATTATCAGATACTACAAAAAGTATGTTCAAAGTGACCCTTCATAGTTTCCCCGCTTCCTATTATTGCGTGTCACATCGCGAAAAAAGTGGAACGTTTTAACATGTTTTGAAAGGGTGCAATAAACTCAGAGAAAGCAACGGAGACAAATGCGGAAGTGGTATCACTCAGACTGACAAAATACACACTTGAAAATCGTAAAAAGGTTTATTTTCCGGCGCGTGGCGTCATTCTTGTGTAGTCCCCGCACCTGCTCCTGTGTCTCAAGCACTTTTCACGTGACACGTCCGCTTTTAGAAACTCAACCCTGGTTTACGATTGCATCTATCATTGAACGTCGGTCTCTCTCTCTATCTCTGTATCGACACTCCATCAAACCCCCAACCCTTAGATGGATTATAGAGGATGTGTATCATCACCAAACAACCCCACCCACATCAGGGATGCCAGTTTAAGATTTATACACTCTACGTTGACACCTTTTATACTATTAATGCGGTAATATTTGACTCAAATGTCAACCCTACCTCTGATGATATTGGCTATCAACGCTAACTCTATAAAGGAATGGTCCGCATTCACCCTCGATTAGGTTTTTATGATGTTAGCCGAAGACCAACTCTATAAACTGTCGCTTAAAAGGGTGTTTGTTTGCCATCAAATCGTCGTCATCGTTTGAATTATTCACACAAGTCATGACGGGAATAGAACAAGTCCCTCCTTCGTTCATTTTTAAAGTGTTTTGCTGGAAGGAGCGCACGTGTTAATTTTCCCCTTTTCAATGTTGTTTTACTTTTATCTTTTAATGCTGTTGGAAGCAAAATCTCTCTCTCAGACTGTCTTTGTTGTCCCTCTCGTTATAATAATGACACGAAAGTCTCTCCCTCTGATTTATTGTGAGGCGTTCGTTCTCCACTTCCTGCTTCCATTTTTTCGCCATGATGATGATGATGATACAGCCTTTTTCTTCGAAACTTTCTTCTTCCCATGTAATGACGGTGGAATAAAATGCACAATTAGGACAAGAATGAACATGCTTTGCAGCGAGTGCAAGGATCTTAATCGGCATAAAAACGAACGTTATTACGACATTGTTATTTATCATTATTATGGTCACATGGAAATAATAATAAACAATCCATTTGAAAGAAGAAGTCTAACAATGGAGAGATTGAATGACCATGAGATATGCTCTTATTTTCGAGATATTAAAACGAAGGTAGAGAGCACAAATGTGGAAAATGGGTCAATCGAATTCGAATGCGGATATTTTTCAGAGCGGAATATCGAAGAGGGTTTTTGTTCGGCCCTTAAAGTCGTCGTCGTTGGACAGTGAGAAGTAAAAACGGGGTCGCATTTTTGTGGCTTTCTTTTCATTTATGAGCTGACAGATAGCCACTCCGTATTATATTAGCGATATCATTATATTGCAGAGACAGACAGGATATCATGGCAACCCTAAATATCAAGACACCTCATAGCGTTAAAATATATGTTAAATGTTGAATGAGCAAATAATTCTGAATGCATATACCTATATTAAGGGGTTGGATAAAATGTTTAAAAATTGTTTAAAATGTCAACCCTGACTGCATAATCCTGGTCGTTTGCGAGGGTTTGTTTCGCACGTGCACAACTACAATTATCGACGGCGGAATAATAACAATACTACATTATCGTTACATTGAGAAAAATGACCGCTGGATGCAAAACGAAGAATAAATATAATCCGGGCCACGCTTATTCTCAGAAACATTAATGCTGCTACAATCATTGCTTATTATATTTTGGACGACGACTCACGATAAAGACGTTAAATGAGAAATGAACGATGGTTTAATTCTGCCTCCAGCCCGATTTTGCATGCAATCGCTTTTGGGTAATTATAGGCATTACTATAATCATCATTCGGTCTCTCTCTCTATTTTAAATGACAGACTTTGAACACAAAGACTCGTTTAGCTCACGGCAGAAGTGATGAAAATTTAAAAACGGAGGTGGAATTATCTTCATGGTAAAAACGGTTATAAATTGAGTCAAACTCTCTCTCTCTTTGAAAAAGTAAGTTCTAATTTGGATTCATGCCGAGCGCTCTCGCCCATCAATTTATGCCTTTTGAACGGTAAAAATAGGTTATTTTTCTGAGCTACTTCTTCTTCCCATTGAGTGGCTAAAATCAATCAATTAAATTGAGGCAACGCAGAACCGCCCGTCATTAGCGGATGTATTCTATGCACATTCCTTAAATAATGAGAAGAGAAACACCCAAAACGAGATGAACTCAGGGTTGCCATTTCATCCGGAAATTAAGTCGATATGGTCTCGATCTCGTTATAGAGCTAAAAAGCACATTTGGCTTAAATAAGTCCTAAAAGCAACCCTTGTTGGCTTCCAGTATAAGCTTCAACAATAACCGGAAACTACACTCGCAGCTTTATTTGCTCCGACCCTCCTTTCCCCATTTTAAGGACTTGAAAGCATTATTATTATTATTTCCTATTCTGTCTTTTGAGAGTGACTCAGTTATTCATTCTCTTTCCATGCTCGGCACGTATGCTAATACGTCGACATTTCGGAATCCAAGCTTGGCAGCTAGGGGAGAGAGAATATTTTCCACTCTTAAAATGGTAGCTGTGTGTCTTTACGAGGTTGATGCTCTCGGAAGAAGAAAGCCTCAGGCTGCAAAGAGTACTTGCGTTATAATAACTTATAAGTGAGAGTAGATAGTGGCAAACACTTTAGGCGTCCCGTAGCATAGAAGAAGGGTTTTTCTAAACGCCTCTGGTCAAGGGACGCGGAGCTATTTTCTCCCTCTCACTACTACCCACAAAAGTTAATTTATTATAAGTCCCCCAGAGTTGCGGTCCATTAGTCGACATTGAAGCACAAAAATCGAATTAGACGCCAGATCATTATTACTATTCACGTGACTCTCTCTCTCTCTCTCTCTCTCTCTCTCTGGTTAATTATTGTCGTCTTTCCCAGGCGCTGCTGAGCCAATCAATAATGGGAAACCAATTTTGTGTAGTTATAATGACTGTGTTCAGCGTGTT
>LR139098.1:5461-31209 GCA_900659605.1 Tisbe holothuriae | reverse complement strand
ATTCTACACATATTTTTTATTTCAGTTATTCTCTCTTATCAAAAGATAGATTAATAAGATAATCCCGTTTCCACTCCCCAGTTTCACATACGATCAAAAACAATTTTCCTCGATTAAAGATTTTCTCTTACACACTAATAGAACTCTGTTAGATTAATATTAGACAAAGACTCGAATCTATTTTTCTTAGATTAGGAAGGGCAACGCGCGCCCGCTCCGCAGCGTCGTCATCTTTTTGCCGCTCTTGTTGGCGGGCGTTTGGACGCGGTTGGTCGGCGTCTTGAAGGTGGGCGTGGACATGGCCATGGCGGCGCCGTGACGGGTGGGCGTGGCCAGGGGGCGGGACGAGGAGCGGGTCAGCGGGTGCTGCAAGAGATGGGAGTCGCGTTAGTAGAGGGAAAAGGCTGGCAACGTTCGACAAGGGTGGTTAAATGTGATTTGATGCAAGGAATTAACTTTTGACAATCTTGAACCGAATTTGTGAACTCCATCGCATCGAAAGGAGGCTAAAATGATTCCCCTTCACCTTTAAAACTACCTACGATTTAGCACAAAACTAATTTATTTGTCACATAAAAAGTATTTTTGTTAAGACATTTATGTAATATTCGTATGATACAACAGCTCGTCAAGGAATTTGTGTTAGGTCTTATATACACGAGGAATCATGTTCAATGTCATATAATTTAAATAGCTCTTCTTTGGCCTCTTATGGGGAAACTTGCCTCGTTTGTTCCTGTGGGCGGCGTCTGCTGGAACGTGCTCGTCAGGGCGTTGGGCATGTCCTGAAATAGGGGGCGGAGAGAAGAGCGGCAATGGGTTAATAGGGCTGAACATGTTAAACCCCGACAATGTTAAGAGAGGTCTGAAGTAATTTGTAGCACTTGAGCTCTTTATGTGCCCTCAAAATAACCTAAAATATAACCCTTCCCAGCCACTCTTACATGAGTGGTCTTCGTATGAAATTCAAAATGACCATAGACCAATTTATTTGGTTGTCCATGACAATAAAATTCCCATAACATAATAAGGATATCCCGCAACTGATACCTTTTCTCAGTCCCGCAATCTTATGACCAAACCTTAAACCCATTTCAATCACTCACCTTGTGGAAGTTGTCCGAATCTACGGTACTCATGGGGTCGATCTTCCTGGCGTCGAAGCCGGCGATCCTCGAGTCGTTGTTGCGGTCGCCCAGAACGCGCCGACTTGCGGGCTTGTCACCGGGGCGGCGGAAACCGTACTGGAATAAACAGAACAAGTTAAAATATCGCAAGTAATGACTATTTTATTACTGAAGGAAATCAAGAAATTACTTTTTGAATATGATTCTCTGTTAATGTTATAGCTAAGACTTCATGGATTGCCAAGCATTGGTTATCCAGGCTCCCTTGGTAATTTCCAGCATTTACTTTAGCTCCGATGGTTACACATTGTACCATAGAACTAGGCACAACATGCCTTTAAAGGAGCTTCTGTTTGGTTAATATGAGCATGCCAATTACGTCTGCATAACATGCCCCTTTAAAGGAGCTTCTGTTGCATGTTGGCAGTGCAGTTGTCTATGCTGCAAGTTAGTTCGTCGCAAAGGTTGTTTGTTTTGCTTGTTTACTAAAATTTACGGGGTCATTAAATTATAAAATGCATTTGACTAACCTTGTTGCTCGGAGTGTTCATCTTCAGCGGCGTCCTGCTGCTGGACCTCGTGCTGCTGAGCGACGCTGCTGAGGAAGTCAACCCCATCCGGTGGCGCTTAGACGGGGTGAGCGCGTGGGTGGATTCGCCGCCGCCGGCCTTGCGCTTCATGGCCAGGGTGTGGTTGGCAGCGGGGGTCACCGGCTTGGAGCCGAATCTAAAACAATAAAATATAAGCACACTTGGGATCATTTGCTGCTTTAAAAGATAGAAAATAACATTATACAACAAAAAATTAGGTATTCAAAATGCAACGTTTACTGATGATTAAATGACAACAGTGTACGATCTTCTACTTTAACCCTCTCACCTCGTTTCATGCAGCAGCGTCTTCTGCCTGACTGCCTTCTTGGTCTCTCTCTCCATCTCCAGCGATAGCGCGTACTCGTCCACCTGATGCTGGATAAAGTCCTCGTAGGCCACGCCGCCGACCAGGAACGGGGTCCCGTGGGCAGCAAGGTAGTGCGCCATGTCGTCAGACAGCTCTTCCTCAATCTTAGGCAGCAGCCTGAAGAGAGATTAACCACATTAATATTTCATCTATTTCTTAAAAACGTATCTTAAAGTGTTTGCAAATTTACCCTTACTGACGAAATTGTGTTTTTTACAGTTTTACATGAAGCATGCATGATAAGCCTAACTTGCCTGTTGACTCGCTTCCTATTCTTCTCCTCGATGAGCAAATCTTTGCCCTTGGCCTTCATCAAATGCTGCGGGTCCTTCTGCATCGCGTCCAGCTCGAGCCGCGTCTTCCACAGGTCCTGCCGCTTGGCCACCTTGGCAAACAGCTCCTCGTTCTCCTCGTAGTGCCGCCGGATTTTGTCGATTTCGCACTCGATCCGCTGCAGCTGGTCGTCGCTCCAGTCGTGGGCGAAGTAGGGGTGGAATTTGTCTCGCTGCGGGACGCTGTAGTAGCACTTGTCCCAGTAGAACTTGAGCTCCTCGCACGTCTTGCGGATGATCACCTCCATCTTCTCGCCCTTGATCACCATCAGCTCGGCAAGCTTCTGCTCAAGCTAGAAGTTGAAAATACAATGTAATGACAGCAAAAAAAATATTAATGCATGATGCAAAAAAAATCAAAAATTGTAGCTAAGACTTCATGGATTGCCAAGCATAGGTCATCCAAGGCACCCTTGGTAATTTCCAGCCTTTACTCTTGCTCCGATGGTTACACATTGTACCATTGAACTAGGCACAACATGCCTTTAAAGGAGCACTTGCGATCATGTAGTAGGTTAAAGACGTACCTGCGCAATGTCTGTTGGCCTGTGTCCACTCTGCTCCACCCAGACCATGTCAAGCTCATCCAGCTCAAGCTTGGCGTTCAGATCAAGGATGGTTCTCCTCAGTTTGTCGGTCTTCTGGCGGTTGCTGTCGAGGTCGGACTCGAGGCGGCGGAGGACTTGGCCAACCTGAAATGGGGATATTTTAGTGATCTTGCAAAGAAATGACAGAAGTAAAAAGTCTAGTAACCAGTGAACCAATATAGCTTATAAGCATGTATTTGTGATAGCTTACCTTGCTGAGGTTGTCTTTCGACAGCACAAACTTTGCCTCGTCCTCGCACACGACCTCCCGCTCGAAACTGTTGCTGGGCTCAGTCTCCAGATCTTCCAGCAGGACCACAATCGAGGACTTCATCTCGGAGTAGCTGCCGAGGCGCTTCTTGTGCTCAGCCTGGAAACAATTGAGGTTATAGATGGAGGACAGTTTAATGTTTCATATCATACCTTCATCTTCCTGATGTGCTCATGAATGGCGTCCATCTGCACCGACGTGGGGATGATGGTTGCTGAGATGTAGTGCGGCTCTTCTGCCATTGCGGCGCACAGCGCCTCGTCCTCATCCTTGAGCTTGAGCACCTCAGCCATGCGGCGCTCCTTCTCGTCGCGCATCTCGCTGCACTGACAGCGGAGGTAGTGCTCGAGTTGGATCAGACCGAGGTCTTCCGACGGCTCAGACATGGGCATGCCCAGCTCCTGAAAAGAATAAAGAAACAACTTTTAGTGTCATCTAATTTTAAGAGCTTTTAGGTATAAAATATATACAGACTAAAAGGCAGCTTTAAGATGTTATAAATACAAGTTCTCCTCAAAGACCAATGGCAAGACGATTAAAAAGTGCAAATGTATCTGCCATTACTTGCACAAGTTTAACTTGTCTTGTTACCTTCATGAGCCTGGCCCTCTCCTTTCCGTGCTTCTCGATGGTGTCGACAATCTTTGCAATGTGTCCCTCCTCCTCAGTGATCATGCCGCCGAAAGTGCGATCCAGCACAGACGAAACCGTCTGGAAGCGGTCACAAAGCTTCTCGTCCGACAGACCGAACTGGGACCTGCAAATATAATCATTATTAGGCCTATAGGACGTATTAGCCAAGAGGATCAAGGTGATTGAAGTGCTTACCAGAGTCCTTGGAGCCGGTTGAGGAAGGCATCCAACGAGTCATGGATCTCCTTGGAATACCTGAGAATGGGGAAAAGGAAAGGAGTCATTTAAAGTACCTAATGAGCCAGTAAAGAGAGATCTATAATGATCTCATCTAATTATCCCTAAATTTAATTGGGCTTTAATGAGAGCTCTTCCTAGGGGAGCAAATTCTTTCTTTACTTACGCTTCCGGGTCGACGCTGGACGATGCCATGGTGTGTAAATCGGATGTGAGGGGCCTCCAGTCGGCAACTAATGGAGGTAATTAGCCTCTTAACGACTTAATTAGGATCACCGGTCCCTAAAACTCTTTCTTTTCCACACCCTTTTCTTCTTTCTTCACTTTTCTTCTTCGGCTGAGTGCGAAGTTGTTGCTCTGTGTTTGCTCCGCCGCCGTTCCGTTTGAAATTGCCTCCCGCCCTCAACCGTTGAGCGAAAAGGGATGCCAGTATGAAAAAGAAACAACAAATCGAATAAAGATTACTCTGGTTGACAGTTGATTGTAATTACTTATAGATTTTAAATAGTATTATATTAGTTTATTATTTAATAAAAAAAATCGCTTCACTCATTACCGTTCATTAGAATTACTTGATCGATCGTCTTTAGATTTTTTTGGAAACATGAAATTGAACTGTTTCGGCAGCCCTGCACACCCACGGAAATATTTCAAAACTCGCTTCCTGAGTAACAGAGTTGAGAGACGGAAATCACTGAATGAAGCTGGGTCGAAGAAATTTCAAAAATACTTCCGAGCATCGATGCTTCCGAGCTAGTTAATAATTCCATTTTAAATTATGCCAAACAGCTCAAGGAGGTAAATGAAGTTTCGAGTCCGCCGCGTTGCATAAAAGGGCAGATTTATAATTCAGAAAAAAATACACCGAGAAGAAACCGCGCATCCATTTTTGCAGGTAAATAGAGTTAAGTTCACTTCGAATGTACAAAGAAAAATGTAGACAATATTAAATGTTTTTATATTTTCCGACAGAAATACAATCGTTACCATATTAACAGCCCGGAACCGGTGACTAAAATAAACCTTGGCTCCCAAACCATTTTATCAAACAATAAATTCATTAGCACATGAAAAAGCAGCTAAGTAATGTGTGTGGTTTCTTCTCAAGTATGAATATTCTTCCTCCTCGGCAGCGTTGAACAATCAATGCATTCGTTCCCATCTTCCGAACCGCCTCACTGCTTGTCTCCCTCCTTCTTCTTGTCGCCATCCTCGCTCTTGGGCTCCTCCGTGGAAGAAGAGGAGGCTCCGTCAGAGCCGCCACTGCGCTCATTGGCCATCTTCTTATACGCCATCTCAAACAGCTTCAAGGAGTTCTGCTGCAGCTCAGACACGGCAGACTTGATATCCTCCGGAGCCATGGAGTCCTTATTCGCGAGCTTGTCCTTCACCTCCTTGATCTGATCGCGCATCTTCTGCACCTCCTCCGAGCCCAGCTGATCCTTGAACTCGTCCATCTTGCTCTCAGTATCGTGGATGATTCCATCAGCCTGGTTCACCGCCTCAATCAATTCCTTCTTCTCGCGATCCGCGTCAGCATGCGCCTCAGCGTCCCGAACCATGTTCTCAATGTCATCCTTGGACAGACCGCCCGAGCTCTGGATGACGATCTGCTGCTCCTTGCCGGTGCCCTTGTCCCTGGCGTGCACGTTTACGATGCCGTTAGCGTCAATGTCAAAGGTGACCTCGACCTGGGGGACGCCACGTGGCGCGGGGGGAATGCCGACAAGCTGGAACTGTCCCAGCATCTTGTTATCCGAGGCCATCTCACGCTCACCCTGCATGACCTTAATCTCGACCTGGGTCTGGCCGTCAGCGGCGGTGGAGAACACCTGGCTCTTCTTGGTCGGGATGGTCGTGTTCCTGTTGATGAGCTTGGTGAACACGCCGCCGAGGGTCTCGATACCAAGGGACAGCGGGGTCACATCGAGCAGAAGCACGTCAGTGACGTCTCCGGCGAGGACTCCGCCCTGGATGGCGGCTCCCATGGCCACGGCCTCGTCAGGGTTGACGGCCTTGCTCGGAGTCCTGCCGAAAATGTCCTTGCAAGTCTCCTGGACTTTGGGCATGCGGCTCATGCCTCCGACAAGGATAACGTCGCCAATGTCGGACTTTGAGACCTCTGCGTCCTTCATGGCTTTGTTGCAGGGGTCGATAGTCTTGCGGATCAGGTCGCCTATGGGGAAATATAGATTTTACAATAAATTGAATACAATTAAGACCAGGTGTAAAGAACGTTTTAATTGTGGTAACTCAAGCACATTGCATCTACCATCAAGAAAGCAGCACAATGAAGGAATTAGAGCATCCTAGATTTCCTTTTCCAAGGCTTCGGCCCAAAATTGAGATCAAGTGCTCAAAGCTGGAATTGACGCTTGGTACTTATTGTTTCATGAACAAAGCGCCACGTATAATAAACCGGTTCTTTAAAACTCACCGACGATGCTCTCGAACTTTGACCTGGACAGCTTCATGTTCATGTGCTTGGGTCCAGACTGGTCCATGGTCAGGTAGGGCAGGTTGATGTCGGTCTGCAGGGCAGACGACAGCTCAACCTTGGCCTTCTCGGCAGCCTCACGGACACGCTGAAGAGCCATCGAATCCTAGGAAGAAAAAAAGGACTATTAACAGCTATTCTAAATATTTTATTGTTTATGAATGTGTTATTATGTATTTTAATATCAGTTGTATAAGCATCCTCAAGGTTAGTCAGATGACGAAAAATAACAAATAGCATCATTCGGAATTGACTATAAAGTAGTTGGCCAATTGCGTTAATTACCTTTGAGAGATCGATTCCCTGCTCCTTCTTGAACTCCCCAACAAGATGCTGCAGCAGCGCATTGTCAAAGTCCTCTCCTCCGAGGAAGGTGTTTCCATTAGTCGACTTGACCTCAAACACGCCCTTCTGGATCTCCAGGACGGAGATATCAAAGGTTCCGCCTCCGAGATCGAACACGGCAATGACCTTATCCTCGGACTTGTCCATGCCGTATGCAAGCGCCGCAGCAGTAGGCTCGTTGATCACCCTCAGCACATTCAACCCCGAGATCTGTCCAGCGTCCTTGGTCGCCTGTCTCTGCGAGTCATTGAAGTAAGCGGGCACAGTGACGACGGCGTTCTTGACGGTGGTGTTGAGGTATCCCTCGGCGGTCTCCTTCATCTTGGTGAGGACAAAGGCGCCGATCTGGGACGGGGAGAAGACCTTGCCGTCGGTGGATTGGACCCAGGCATCGCCGTTCTTGGCTTTGCAGATCTTGAAGGACACCATTTTCCTGAAGGGAAATGGAAATATTAAACATGCAAAATACTGCTAAATGATCACAACCGCGAAAAAATAACCGTATTTGTAGCTAAGACTTCATGGATTGGCCAGTATTGATATTCCGGACACCCTTGGTAATTTCCAGCCTTTACTCTTGCTCCGATGGTTACACATTGTACCATTGAACTAGGCACAACATGCCTTTAAAGGAGCTTAAGTGGAATAATACTAATACCACAACTTACATGTCCTTCTGGACCTCGGCGTCCTCAAACCTCCTTCCAATCAACCTCTTTGTGGCGTAGAATGTATTCTCAGAGTTGGTCACGGCCTGCCGCTTGGCCGGCATTCCCGCCAGCCGCTCTCCGTCCTGGCTGAACGCCACCACCGACGGCGTCGTCCTCGCGCCCTCCGCGTTCTCAATCACCTTGGCCGCCTTTCCCTCCATCACGGCCACGCAAGAGTTTGTGGTGCCGAGGTCGATGCCGATCACGTGCCCCGAGACGCCCGACTTGTGGCGGACATTGTGCTTGGAGGCGAGGAACTGGGCGGACGAGGGAAGGAACGAAGAGCTGGGCTGCAAGGGAGGGAGGAAAGGAATCAGGTACAATGCAATGGGGACTTTGTAATCTGTTGCTAAGGGCTTTCCCCTATGGATTATACTTTTGATTGCTGATTGATGATTACCCCCTCCTAATCCTAACGAAGCCCTTTTTGTCCGGCACATTGCCACCAATGTCATGTCATGTCATCATCTCTCAAAGACGGAACACGTGGAACGGTGGAAGCCCATTTTGCTCTTTCTCGGGCTGGTAAAGCCTGGTTTCCGGAAGTCAATTCGTTCTTACCTTGTGTGCCAACTGTGAGAAGCTCCTTGCTGAGGTCGCCCCTGCCACGCCCATCACCTTCTGGACAGCAAGTCTAGACGAAGAAAGCATCTTGGGATTGTTCGGATCGAAGGTGGGCCACCTTTTAACAAAAGAACGGTCTCGCCGGGCGAAGAGAAGCGATCAAAATGGTCGACGGACGGAGAAAAGAAACGAGTCGCGTGCTCACCCGAGCAATGTTGTGCACAAGCAGGGGCGAAGAATCGTCATTATTAATGCCAATTATCAGACAGATATGGCAGAGAATAGGCTCAAACACAGAAGTAATACATGTTTAAGAATCAAAAAATTCAACGCGCTGAAAGAAAGTACCAAATAAGCTCTATTTTATGAAAGAGATAGTTTTCGTGGCTATTTCTTTTTTATGATTTGGTCGGCATGTTTTTGGTATTTCGTCCCTAAATCATGGAACTCAGGAGAAAGAAAAGCTGGAGCCAGAAGACGAAAATTCTGAAGCAATCGACTCAGGAGAGATTGCACTAAACATCCTCAGCATTTTACGTAATAAAAATGACGACAATAATGTTTAAATACTCAATAAGCTTAAAATTGTTAATAGTAATGAATAATTGCACCATATTAACAATGTTTAACAGACTTTAACAAGCAAGTTTCTTTGGCATTTCTTCGTCAGCATCAAGGGGACTAGAAATGCATTTCGAGCAAGCCATCTTTCGGCTATGTGTCATCTAGAAGTTCTAAAAGATTGGCCAATTAAGTGGGAAAATGCCACTTTTTCGATAGAAATACAACAATTTAAATTTGAGGTAAGTTTTTCGCAGTCCATATTATTCCCTGTCCCGCCTTTACCCCGCCCTCAGCTCCTGCCCCTCCCTGCTTTCTCTTGCCCGACCTCCCTCTGAAGTAAAGTTGATCCGGCGCAATTGCGTGGGACTGCAGCATGGAAGGAAGCCAGCCGGCGCACACGCACGCACGCACCCACTCAGCAGCTGGGCGACGCCGACAAAGAAGACGGCGCCGCCGACCAGGGCGACGAAGGCAAAGAACAAACTTGCGCTGGAGACTCGCTGCGTTGTTAAAGTGTTGAAAAAGCAGGCACAAAAGTACCCCAAATCCTTAAGGGTAGTCGTCGCAATATTCAGAGATTAGATACAAACGGGGGAGTTCCCCAGACAAAGACATCCATTTCAAACCTGAAAACCTAGGTGGAAAACCGGTTTGATCCGGTTTGCATTTCCCTGAAAGCTGAGCTTAATTTTCGGTCAGCTGAGTGGCCACTTCCGGTTCTGTGGTGCTGAAGAACCCCCTCCAGAGCTGCATGATGACGTCTCCCAGCGAGGTCAATGAGCTGAGAGATGAGATGTCGAACTCCATGGGATTCTTGGTCAAGGAGGAGGAACAAGATCCCAACAAGGCCTCTGAGGAGGAAAAAGAAGAACAAGAACCAGAGAGATCACCCAAGGTGGAGCTGAAGGAAGAGTGAGTATTGCCACACCTAAGCTGCCCTGAAGATAGAGAGGCCTCTTGGAACTTCTAACAAATGAAGTCTTAAGTTTCACAATTTCCTACAAATATTGATTTATATAAAGGCCGCATTGTGCAATTTGAGACCACAAGCCTGAGTCATTGAAGCAGTCTCCAAAACACAGGTCAATTCTCTTTGAAGAGGGTTCCTTCAATGCTTTGTTTGGCTTCTGTACAGTTTTTGTTTTGTAAAACTTGCAAGACTTCTATTACATCTGTGCAAATGTAAATGGTAAAAAGTATGGTAAAGTTAGCGAAGATGTCTATGAATATATATTTCTGACTCAAATTTGAATCCAACTCTAAGTCACAAAGTGGTTAATTTAGAGAGCTCCTACACGTGAAGGAAAAAGGAGGAAGTTTTTGGGTTAATTTCACAAAAAAACTTAAAAGATCCCATTTCCTTCTTGTCATCAGAGGGAAAGAAGCAGTGTGCCGGTGAATTTATTATATTCCTTCCTCCTGACACGCCGTGTTAGCTGAAGAAGTTTTTGGGTGAATTAACCAAAAAACTTCCTAATTCCTTCCAGTGTAGGAGCTCTCTTAACGTTATCAAGAGTCCTAAGGTAACTTCGTCTTTTATCCAGAGCTATGGAGCAGGACGCCAGCCCCTCCTCCCCTTCAGCTGAACTATTGGCTGATCCCCCAGCCCAGCAGCGTCCTCGAGCCGCCATGGACTCGGTCTGCGCCAGCACCACTCTGGACGAGTTCTTCTCCCAGAGCACGGACCTCCAGGTGTCGTATCACTTGCCCAGATCAGGCAGCGTCAAGTATGTGTCGGAGAGGACCACAGGAATGGACCTGCCGGAGCCCGAACCACTCGTAAGTTTGAAGGAGCTAGGACGTTAGGAGGAGGATTAACAATTGTCTTGCATATTCCAGAGTATCGGTGTCATGGCCGGCCTCGGCCTTAAGCGGAACAGTGATGGCTCCAAGATCAAGACCGGCTCTGCTGCCGCCAACAACCGGCAGAATAACAAACCCAAGACACTCCTTGAGAAGCGGGAACGCTTTCAGGAGGACATCTGCAAATACAGCACGGACGTGCTAGAGAAGCTCTACCCGAGGCCGACAGCCGCTAAGACGGCCAGCCACCCGGGAAGGTACAAGGCAGCACGGCCGTCCCCAATCAAAATGCGACCACGGCCGGCCTCATTCGACTTTGAGGAGAAGGACGCTCGGCTCATCCTCCGGCCAGCCTCTCACTCCAAATACATCCACGAGCCGCAACTCAACTCTGTCGTCTACATTGAGCGTCGTAACGGCATCGTCCCGCTCTCCAGTCTGTGCAAGGACGCCAAGACGCTCATCCCCAGTGAGGTGAAGCTCATCTCGGGACGGAACACGAGGCTCGGAAAACCAAGGCATTTTATTCGGTCCAAGGAGGCGCTGCTTGCTGTCGGCGGCTCACGGCGGAAGGATAACAACTATTCTGTGAACATCCTCAAGGTGCCGACTGTTCCTGCTCGCGTTACAGACCAGCCGTGCGACAAGGAGCAGGAGGAGTTTTTGCCGTTCGCCATGGACGCAGAGTATGCCAGATTCGCGGTAGAGTCCTTGCAACCGCCAGAACCTCCAAAGAAAAGGCAAAGAGTGGACATCAGAAAGCTGAAGAAGCAGAAGCGGCTCATGAGCGAGTGCGAGGAGGACAACAAGCCGAAGAAGTTGGATCAGGGCATGATCCTTGGACATCTCATGGACAAGTTCAAGAGGGAGGAGGAAGAACTGAAGGCATTGGAACAGCCAAAGACTGACAATCAGTTGGAAGAAGACGAAGAGGACAGCGCAAACTCCGATGAGAAGTCAACTAGAGAGCCTTCCCCAGAGATCAAGGAAGAGAAAGCTCCCACTCCCATTCAAGAGCCAGAACCTCATACAGACGAAAACACGGAGCCAAACCATCAGAAAGTTGGAGATGTTCGACAAGACGCCGTCTACAACCAATGGCTCGATCAGGTGCCAGCGAAACCCTTCCCTGACATTGAGACCAAAGCCATCACCACAGAGGAGTTCAGGCTGGCCTTTGCAGAGCGGAAGAAGAGACCAGTCGCCGGCACTGATGTTTGCGACATCGCAGACTGCTTCTGCAAACAGCCGGAGCCCGAAGAGGAGGAGTCCGCATTCCAGACAGAGGTCGCCACGCCCACATCAGGAGCGCAGACTCCGAGCAAGAGCCGGCATCGTCACGGGGAGGAGAAGAAGACCAAGAGCAAGCTCATCAAGGTCAAGCGCGCCCTCAAGAATCTCGGCGTCAACTTTCTCGAGTTTGACGATGGTGAACGGCCGCATGATGAGGCTGCGGACGCGAACGAGCCGTGCACGCGAGACTTCTGCCGCCTTGGATGCATTTGCGACGTCATCGCACGGAAGCCTGTTCCACCAACCCACTGCGGCAAGACGGAGTGCATGTTCGCGTGCTATTGCTCTACAGAGGACGCGGCAAAGTATGCCAACGCGAGGAAGGTCGGCATCTCCCCGGCGGGGGCTGCGAACCTCCGCAGTACGAGTCAACGCGGCATGGCTGCGGAAGAGAGAAAGTTCCAGAACACTGTCGTGGCCTCAAGCAGTGGTCGCGATCTGGTCATGCTTGGCAGCGCCGGTGGTAGGCAAAAGCGTGAACGAAAGGTGCCCAGCCGGTACCAGGACTCCAACGCTCTTATGATGGACGCTGCCGGGCGTGAGTATGACGGCAAGATGGGAGATGAGGCGAATGCCGAGGAGTACACAGTCATTGACGAGCCCAGCGCCCGTGCTGCCAAGCTCCTCAACGAGGCTCTGCAAGACGAGACGCTGACCAAGTGCATCACGCTTGTTCCACGTCTGGAAATACCCAATGACATTGACGTTTGGTGCATGTACCACTGTCAGTACGCCTGCCCGTGCAAGGACTACAAGAACCCGCTTGAGTTCGCCCCGGACAACAACTTTAAAAGGTACAAGCCACGGCCAAAGTGCATGCAGGGTAAGGGACCGAAGCCGCCGCCGCCTTCAGCCCCGGCAGCGGCTGTTGTAACAGCAACCCCGTTCCCACTACCCATGGGTGACAACGGTGAGCCAGAGCAATGCTCCAGAACAGCTGGCTTCGTTATCAGGCCTAATAACCGGCTGCAGGCGCCGCATCAGTTCGTGGTGAAGCCTAAATCCAAGCTGATGCCTGCCTCTAAGAAGAGAGAGGCGCTTGCCAGAGAGAAGAAGGAACAGGAGGAGGAAGAGAAGAGGAAGCGTGCTGGGTTGGAGGAGGAAGAAGAAGAGGCCCCTATTAATTTGGAGATGCAGGTCAAGAAGGGTTCTGTTCAGTATGTTAGGTAAGATATTCGCTTTTGTTATTCTGTCGAAGAACGACCGACCCCTAAAATGTTTTACGCGTCTTCCAGGTGGTCCACCCTGAAGCGCGAGTACGACCATGGAAACGTCTGTCTGTACACATTTGTGCGATCCAACCGGCCTGTCGTGTTCGTGGCCAAGCCGTGTGAAACGCCGTATGTGACAAGTGCCATCAAGATAGACAGCCTCGATCAGAAGAGCCTGATGGCACTGCCGCACCAGACGCATTCCATTGTCACGGGAGGGGATTGTAAGTACTTGCTATATAATTTCTATCCAATAACTTGTAATGTTCCCCTCTAGATGACCCTGCCCGATTCGCAATTCTAAGCCACAACGGTATCGCTTGGGAAATCACCGGGATCTTACAGAAAAAGACCTCGCAATTCAAAGACAAGACCGTTTCGGACACCAACCTACCGTCCAAAACCCTCGGGAAGGCCCCAGTCACTACCGAAGTCTCCGCACCCACGGACGGTTCCGCCACCACCATCACAGAGCAAACGTCAATCCTGAAGCTGCCCAAAGGACAGAGTCTCGTCGCCATGCAGCGTGACCCTGGCCAGCCCAGCCTCCAGATCAAGCTCCCTCCAACCGCCCCAGCTCAGCACTGGTGCGTGCTCCGCATCAGCAGCGATGAGGGATCGGTCCAATGTCCGGACACGCGGCTCACGCTCAAGTGCAGCGTGCTGAAGCAGGCGAGCAACCTGTCCACCAAGGAGAACACGACGGTGCGCGTCCCGATCCCCGTGCCGTTTGAGGTGCATTATTTCGGCGTGTATGCCGTTCCAGGGTTGCCGTCGCATGTGTTTGTGGGGCCGTTTACGAAGAAGGATGGGGAGGATAAGAAGAGTAAGGCCAAGGCGTCGAATGGGGAGGTGATTGATCTCGATACGGAGGATGAAGAGGACGATGACATTCAGGAGATTACACCAGAAGTCACGGTAAGAAATGAAAGACGCATGGTGACCCTTACTTTTTCCCACATTTACGGGGCATTTTGCCGTAATGCTCGAGTCAGGACACTGTAAATGTCATTAATTTAATGATGAAAATATGATAATTTTATACTCTCTATTTCATCTACTTCCAGAAGAAGCCCGCCCCGCTTGATCCTTCCACCCTCGTCGGCAACCTCGTCAATACGCTCACCAACAAAGCCGTCAACAAAGCCGAGAAGAACCGACGCATCGACATTCGCAACGGTCGCACCGTCGCCGGACAGACGCCAATCGTCATTCAGGACATCGATGACGAAGATGAAGTCATGATCATTGAAGACAAGCCGCCGACTCAGATGACGGACAGTGAAGCCCTGGCCAAGAGCGCGCTGCCGGTCCGATTGCCTTACTTGAACATCCCCACGTCAGCCTTTGGCAAGATCATTAGAAGGACAGAGACTGGGGAGAAGGCTCTGAAGCTGGACAGTGACCAGCAGTGGAAGATGCTCACAGTGCCTCAGGGGGATGATGCTGAGCCCATCCGGCAGGGAGTGTTTGTCCGGCCGTCAGGAAAGGTCGAGTTCCCCCACCCGGCATTCGAGAACCATGACGTGTTCTGCGACTCGGAGACGTCTGCAATGCTCTGGCTCAAAGAGTACAACAGAAACCAGCAACAGGGGAAGAAGGCTCCGACAACTAAGCCTGAGGAGCCTGCAAAGAAGACGGAAGTATCTACAGGAAGCAAGGGCTTCGCATTCCTAGTGGACCGCAAGGCAGACCGCGACATGACAAAGCTGTTCTATGACCTTGCTGTTGAGTCCTTTGGCGGTATCAAGGGCCTTACAAAGACCGCCAGCCGGCTGGAGATCCTGCAGCAAGCGACCAAAACCGTTCAGGCGCAGCAAAAGGAAACCCGCCGACTAGAGGTGATGAAGAAGGAGATGCTTCTGCAAAGGAAGAGGCTGTTTGACACGTTCACAAAGCGGTTGGCCGAGTGCCCGCCCGAGGTGAAGAAGAAGAAACTGCTCGAACTGAAGCAGGTTATCTCGAAAAAGGAGCAGTCGAAGAAGCCAGCTGCGGCAGCGCCTATTGAAACGACTAGTCAACCACCACCACCCCAACAACAGCAGCAGCAGCAGCCACAACCTGAACCTCTGAAGATCATGGCATGTCCACAACCAGTGCAACAGTTCCTGCCGCCGTCCCCACAACCTCCACTCACGGCCGGACCTGGACGCCAAGCTAAGACTCCGTCTTCCTCCGCGCCAGTCTCCCCCGCCTCCACCGGCAGCAACGCCGGCGGCACGACTCCCTACTCTGACGTGACCGGCCTCAAGATGACGAAGAAGGACGGCAAAGTGCTTCGCCCGATGAACGCTTTCATGCTCTGGTCCAAGGATCATCGGAAGACGCTCATTGCCAACGGGTACGATGGCGCCACCGTGTCCAAGATGCTCGCCAATGATTGGAAGTCGCTCAATGATGATGAGAAGCAGACGTTCTACCAGGAGGCGGAACACCTCAAGAACCTGCATCAGATCCAGTTCCCTGATTACAAGTACAGCCCTCGTGCGCGTAAGGGTGTAACACGTAAGCGGGGGGCGTCGACGGATAGCGGGTATGTTCCTGCTGCCGCAGCCACACAGCAAAATGCAATCCACAGGCGGCAGCAGCAGCAACATCATCATTTGCAGCAAGTACAGGCTCAGTTCACGTCATCAGTGCCAGCGCTGAAGAGAATTGCACCGATGCCTGTACAGCAGCAACAACAACAACAGCATGTTCCCCAGATGACCCCAATCCGAATCCCACAGCTTCAGCTGCAGAGGCCCATGCCACAGCTTCACCTGCAGCAGCAGATCATACCATTGGAGCAGCTGCAACAGAGAGCCATGTTGCAGCAGCAACAACAGCAACAGCAACACCAGCAGCTTCTGGCGCAGGCTTATGAACATCAAGAGTTGTCTGCCGCCGCAGCTGAGGCCAGCATGGCTGCGAGTGGTGGACTCCAGCAGACTCAGCAGTTCACACAGAATCAGGATGGAGTGATTGAGATTAACTTAGAATGAAATATCATTTGTTATCATGCAGAATAAATTTGAGCATGTTTTAAATGTTTCAATGAAAGAATAAAATTTTAATTTTCAGAATGGATTGTTCCAGTGAATTGTTCGAAATATAAAATACTTTTGTTAAATAAAAAGGTTGTAAAAGATTTGATTGTGTATTTATTCATTATAAACTAATCGCCACCCAAATTTACTTCCGTGCTTGGCGTGAGTTTGAACCAATGAGATTCATTACTACTTACTGTAGTGGATCTCATTGGGTTGAACGTTGAGGAGCGGAGGTACACTGAACGATAGATCAGCGACAACTTAATCCATATAAAAGCGTCGATGGGATAAAGGCTTAGATAAAACAAACCATATTATTAAGTACATGGATAAAGGCGTCCATGGATAGATTAAGAGCGTATGGGTAGGCAGCCCTTCGCGCTCAATCCACTGAACTCTGCAGTAATGTTTAAGGATAAAAAATTTCTTTCTCTTAAGTCAATACTTTGTCCTATTTCGATTTAACCATGGGGTCATTTTATCTAAGGATATTTATCCCTTTTCTCAGGATTTAACAAATAAAAGGCCAGTATAGGGGGAAGAGGGAACCACTTGACTTTGGCACCAAGCATGGCCAGATTTTTCTCGTACCTTTCTGTGGAATGATCATGAAACTAGTATACTAGGTTCATTGGATGAATATTAATATTTTTTTTTCAAGGACTTATCATTGATCATCTGCAGCAAGTTTTATCTGCATTAAAATGGCTGGCAGGAATCTTATTAATCAACCTTGTTATTAATTATTCTCTGTTATAGAAACGATAGCCACTAAATGGACAAATGGAACGTCATGCATTGATATAAATTTCATCTGGTAGTAAAATGGTACATGGTTTAATTATATAACTGAGTATATTTCGTCTAAGATGAGTATTTTCATGCGCATATGAAAGTTGTGAAAAGATCGTGAAAATTGAATTTTACACCACCCTCAGCCGTCCTTCTACGCCTCAGCTCTTCCTCTCTCAGCCTGGAGTTCCAAACATGGCATAAAGTCGAAAAACAAGTGAAGATTGAAATGTAAAACCTGTGAAACCCACCTTTCCAGAGCCCAATGTGCGCGATGACTCCTTTGAACCAGACGTTGTTCTCGCTGCTGCTGCTCCTCTGCATCGCACTCCTGCTCCCGATCGTCGTACGGAAGGCCTCGGAGGACGCGCTCACAGCTCTATTCGGGGAAACGGACCAGACTAGGTAACGACAACGAGACAAGGACAAGACTTGAAGAGCCTTTCAGCTCATGTCCTACACTCACTTTAGGGCTTGGAAAGATTGCCGCAGCCTCCGCCCACTGCTCCGCCCTGGGGAGGACACCCTTCGAGCTCTGCCCCAGGACCTCAAGACCAAGTCGGGCTTGGATGTGTTGGTGGTCGTCCACTCGGACCCGACGCACTTCAGAGAGAGGTCGGTCATCAGGGCAACGTGGGCGAATAAAGCGGAAATGCCGGAGAAGGTTAGATTATGTACAACTTTTGACACGTCTTGGAGCTGGCGGAATGAGTTAATTTCCTTATATTTTTTTTATCCTCGAGAACAAGTCTTGTTTTTCCCAGCAGCCTGGCAGCAGGCAATTTAAAATATCTTAAAATATGTATTTTAGGTGTTTGTGACTTTTTTCCTTGGCACGCCTCCCTTCGAAATGGGCGTGATCGACCTCGGGCTGATGCAAGAGATGAACGCCAATCAGGACATGACGATCGCAAGCTTTGTCGACGCACCGGCAAACGGGACACTTAAAACAGCAATGATGCTCAAGGTATGAAGAACATAAACACATTTTTAACGCAGTTGCTTTAAACAAAGTTAGGCATGCAAGCACTAATTTTAGCCGTTATGTCATATCCGTTCCGTTCATTTACTTGTTAATTATTACAGTCATATTTGCATTTCCAGGCTCTAACTGAGGAGTCCCTAACGTCCGCGGACACCAAGTTCATCCTGAAGGTTGATGACGATTCCTATGTCGACCTGCCAGTGCTGCTCAGAGAAGTGGTTCAAAAACAGGAGCAAGATCCAGAGCTTGAAGGCAAAGAAGCAATCATAGGCAAGTTAACAGATGTTTGCAAATTTTGTTACAAACATTATTTAGTATAATGCCATTAATTATAGGTCAACTAGTGGAGCATGAGCCACCCACACGCTGGGCGCTGCCACTGTTCGGAGCACAGGAGCGGGTCTGTCCAAAGTGGATGTGCGAGGAAGATGTCATTCCAGGATATTTAAAGGGATTTAGGTATTATTGATTCATTACAATTTAGTAGTAATGTCATAAACGCCAGACTTTTTCAGCTATTTAATCCCACACTCTCAAGTCTCTTGCCTCTACCAGAAGAGCCTCCGAACCCCAATGATCCACCTGGAGGACGTCTTCATAACCGGGATCCTGGCGGACAAGTGCGACATACCGAGGTCGGACAGCCCCACATTTGGCCGGGGAGACGGCGACTGTGATGCACCCAGTGCTGTCATAAAAGTGCGATCGGCGAGGAATATGCTGGTGAGTAAATTCGAACTACTTTTAGTTACTCAAATTATATTTATAAATGTAACCCAAGTTTTTATTCTCTCTTCATTTTCAGAGCTATCACGACTCTGTCCATCGCTGCAAGGCTCTTCTAGAGCGTCGGCGACTGGCTGCAGAGGAGCGACAGCGGCGGAGACTGCAGAGACTCAAGAGAGACCTTCGGGAGCCCAAAGGTCATTGGAAGAGAGAGGCTCTGATGAAGAACCTTGGAAGGCTCATTGACGATATTCGGAGGAGAAGACGATGAAACAAGTAAAACGATTGTCAGGACGAAACGCTAATATTGTGATAATATTGTTACACGGGTGATAAATTTTACAAGATCAAGAAACGATGTTCTGTGATGTAATATAATACACGCAAAAAATATAGCCCGACAGCTTTCGGATTATTTCCTCGTGACAAAAAGTATTCTAACATTTCAATGATTTGTGAGCTACGACAGATTAATGTGACGTACCAAAGTCTAGCTAGATCGGCGCCAGAACAGCTATTTCTGCACAAAAACCACAAAAATTATTCAGGCATCAAGTACATAGAACTTGGAACTGATACAAGCAGCAAGTATAAAAAGGGAAAACATTCCCAGGTACAGATAAACACGGCCTCCTCCTTTACTAGTCTTTAACTTTATTAATCATCATCCAAAGCACTCGGAAGTGTGAATTTCTTGCATGATCATTGTTAATATTGTCTGTCTACAGTCGTCTGTTATATATCATTAGTAAATCGTAATATATTCTACATAACATTTTGCATCCTAACCCACATTCGAAGTCTTCCCTTGCAACCTGCACCTCAACGTGACATTATTCCCCTTCGCGCCCACAAACTCCACCACGCCCCCGTGCGTCCCCGCCCCCCGCGGACAGTACAACATTGGCACGGACACAAACTGCCGCGGCTTCACCTCCACAGTGTGGTGCTTGGCCCGGAACGGCGCCGCAACGTGGCTCACGTTGAAGACCTTGACCGCGCTCGTCTTATTCTTGATGACGACCGAGGAGGAGGTCTTGCCGCCGACGGGCACGGACGGGAAGAAGACGCACTCCTTGTCCAGATACACAGTCTTGTGCTTCAGTCGACTCGCTGGGTGTAGAAGGCCAGACGCGGGAACGCAGCTGCTCTCCTCAGATATGGTTGGACATGCTGCGCTCGGCTGCTGAGCGACGGACCGGTCCAGGACGGTGCAGTTAATCCTCGTCTCGCTAAGAGTCTCTTCTACGCACGGAGTCTGGAACTCGTTGAGCGATTCGTTCGGCTGTATTGTCCCCATAAGCAGGACAATCTCCTTCTTTGTCTTGTCGTAAAAGTGCTTCCCGTCTCCAGGCAGAATCTTACCAGCGAAGGTATGCTCTGGATTGGCACTGCCCTCAATGGGTTGCTTCAGATCCAGCCCCAGCATAGCAGGAGATGCACTCAGCCTAGAAGACCCAGGCATCGTACTTGCCTTTATCATCACTTGACGGCACAACTCTGGCCCGTAGAACACAGCCAAACATCCAAGCAATGAGTTTGACGGGCCTGCGCAATGCCCCAAATCCTCCACCCTTAACTGGACTCGTGCCGTTGTCCCAGGCGGTACCAAGAGCTTGTTCGGGATCACTCGGATAGATCTGTCCCCACGCACGTGACACTCTGCGTCTGTAAACGACTGTATGATGACGAATGCGGTCGTCTCGCCGGAGTTGGACACGTTCATCTCCCTGACGATTTCATGCCCATCACCAACCTTCCCCAGATTCAGCACACGCTCCGACCGGATAAAGTCTCCAAAGCCGTGGAGCTCCATGGCCGGCCCGCCAGCTTCACCTTGCAGAGGAATGCTTGCCTTGAGCGCAGTCTTCCCACCGAGCAACGGTTTGATGACCAGCGTGCCCCTTGCCGGACCCAACGCCGACGGGATGTAGGTCACAGGCACGTCCGTATGCGACAGCGGCGGCAGCTCCAATCGCTGCGTTGGCACCTTGAACTGGTCCGAGTTCCTCACGATGAGCATCACAGTGACGGCGGTGTTGCGGGTGTTCTGCAGGACCAGCGTCTGCTCCTCACCGGATCGCCCTGGACGCACACTCAGGAAGGTGACCACGGTCCTATCTACACAGATCGGGAAATGGGATGGGGAGGCGGGCTTGACCTCAATCTTGGGCACCGGCCTTCGTGGACTCTTGAACTGAGCCGATGATGTCTTTGTATTCGACATGTCGTTCAGAGCCTGGTTGTTGCCGCTACCCAGCTTTGCCTGGCTGGGCAATGTCCTGACATTGAGATGGTGGCCACTGTTCTCCTTGTCACCACCAAGCCTCGATCTGGCCGCCCTGGCGTTGTCCCGACCTGCGGCAGACTTGATTGGAGAGGAGAATCGCTGGCCACGGAGACTCTTTTTCTTCGCCTCGGACAACTTATCTTGCGCTGGGCTTCTCTTGGCGAGGTTTGCTGTTGCAGAGGGCGCTGGCGGAGGTTGCGTTCTCTTCGGCTTTGGAGGGGCCGGCTTTTTCAGTGCACGGTCCATAGATGATGTTGGAGACGGCTGACGGACTGGAATCATGGACTTGCACGACAGCTGCTGCTCTTCCACAGACTTTAGCTGCTGCACAGTTGGCTGTACCGGGTCAGGTGGTGGCAGAACACTGATGCCATTACAAACCAGGACCGATCGGTCCTCATCCACACTGGTTTCCAGAAACGATGGCAACACCTGGGACAGTGTCGTGTCACTGACTGGCGAGTCCCTCGCTCCCATTCTGGCCTTCCTGGCCGCCTCCAATTGCGGCTGCTGCACAATGTAGCTGCTTACTAGGCGGGCACTCCGGGGTGCGTCAATTCCAGGCACGAGGACTTCCAAGGTCTTCCTAACCAATGGTAGACTCTGCTTGCCACCCATGCGGTCACACAGAGCGTTGAGAACATCGGCATCAGGAACAACAGTCTTGGCATTCACCACCGACCCGACGGTAAACGTGGAATCAACAGAAGACGTGCCTGAAGTCGTGCTCGTTCTATCTGCAGCTCGCTCCGGGCTCTCGATCAGATTCATGCCAAAGTTCGGCCTCCTCTCCGCGTCGAACGCAGTCTCCAGCGAGCCCACCCGACTCGAGTTTGGCAGAAAGTATCCCAGCAGCTCATCCCCAGCGGTCCTGTCCCTCACATTGGTGTTGTTACCACTGGCAGGGTCGACAGTGGAGAACATGGACGTGTTGCTGGCGCCGTAGTGAGACTTTTCCGTCACGTTGAACTTGTCCTCGTCTTGGAACTGCTTTTCGTCGGCGTCGAGGGCAGCGCGGGCGTCGGCAACGGCACCGAATTCATCGTCATCGACAGCAACGGTGCCGCCGGCGTCGAAAGCGTCGAACGAAGCCGGGAAGTTTGACGTCGTTTCCACTGCTGCAGATCTGACACTCGTAGCCGTTGTGTCCTTCCCAAAGTTGCCAGACATCTCCAATCCAGGCTTGACACTAGCTGCCGTCTGATCCTTATTCCCAGCAGCCGCCATTTCACCAAACATTCCTGACAAATCCGCCAATGACATCACTGGAAATGGCGCCGCACTCTGCTTCCTAGATTCCTCTCCGGAATTGCGACTCGATTTGCTATTGGCAAACATCTTCGACGCATCCGTATAGTCGGAGAACCGCTCATTCCTCGTCGTCTGCGCGCCATCGCCAATCGACGTCGACCTCGCAGAGAACTGGCCGGTGTGGAAGCTCTCATTATTCATGCGAGCAAAGGACTCATCTGAACACGGTGTGAGCCGACCCGGATTCGTGATTTGACTAAGCCTCTCGTCGCTACTATCATTGCCACCGCCGGCAAGGACTTTCTCCCAGCAGATGCTGCTCTCATCGCGCGCGGACGGCGCGTAGCTCACGGTAGACACGTCTGCCTTGTTGGCAGCAGGGCGGAGTAGATACGACGGCAACCCGCCCACCCCGCCAACACTGGTCGTCGACACGTCGCATTGACTGTCACTTGCTCCTCCCGCCAGCAGATACGAGGGCAGGGCATCTGTTGTAAACGGCTTTGGCAGCGATCTTGGCACCGGGGCTGATGGCATTTTGAATAGCTGATCGTCTGACGGAGTGTTGCCCTTGGGGTTGTTCTCCAGGGCCGACATATCAGGCAGGTGAAATGATGCCGATGCCGTCAGTGTTGACATGTTTCCTTCGAGGGCCTCTGGGGCGAGGAGGCCGAAGGAAGAGCGGTCGTGGGATGAGGCTGAGGGTGGAGGCGGCTCCAAGGCGAGGGAGGACAGGTTAGGGAGACGGCGTTGGGCAAGGCCAGAGTTGTTCTGAAAGATAAAAAGAATATACACTATGTTCATTTTACGTACTTGTCTTGTATTTGTTAATATTGTCATACCAGGCTAACCTTCATGAGCTGCTCCGATAACTCATCAAACCTATCGGCCGTCCTCTGCACGCTCTCCGGCGTCCTCGTGCCCATCAGAGGGCGCTTTGGAAGTGAAGACAACTCCAGCTCGCTCTCCTGCGAAGAACCGCCGCCGCGAACCTATTGGATTACATTTCCAAAAAATCATGACATATTCTTTTTCTATAAAATTTGCCACTTCGTTCTTTTCTACCTGTTCACTGTCCTCTGAACTCAACGTCGTCACTCTGGCCATGGGCATCACCTGCACCGGGTCCCTCAGTGGCTGCATCATGTCATGCTGCCGGTTGTTCTTGTCGACGGTGGATGAGGCGAAGGGCGGCGGCGGCGTCATGGTTGGGGTGAGCACGACGGGCTCGGTGGGGATCGAGAGCAGAGGAGACGTGTCAGAGAACACTGGAAGGTACAACAAATACGAGTTTCGAGTATATAATATATAGTAACATCTTAACTTTTAGGTATCAAACAAAATTCAACATGGCTTCATTTGGCGCGTTTGTGGTGCACTAAGGCACCGGCGGTGTCCCCACACGTTTAGAAGGTACCCTTAGATAACACTTAACTTATCTAATAAGGTACCCTACGGCGTACGGGACTTGCAGGGCCTGCAGGGCTAAGATCCTTAAGACTCCTTTTCTTACCTCCATCCCCGAGGGTGATCTCATCCAGGGCCACATTGGGCGAAGTCTCGCCGAGGGAACCCGGATGAAGGGGCATCCTGAGGCTAGCAAACCGCAGGGCACCTCCAGAAGGACCACAATGGGAAAGGGGCGGGGCACGACCGTACGAACACACAAACACAGTGGAATCGAGACGTTTTCCGAGATTTCTCTTCTTGTTCTTTTCTTGCCTGAGCTGTTGAGCTGAGTTTTGGCAAGTTGATTTTGCTGGCGGGTGAGTTTGAAATCAAAGTCAGGGAAACCAGAATTTAGAAGAGAATGGGAGTGGCAGGATTGAAATTTTATATATCAGGCTACATAATAAATTATGGCTAGGTGAAGGTTAGTCAATGTTAATTTTAGAATTTAATAATTCAAGTGAATAGATTCTATGACATTTCATTACAATAGAAAACCTAACTGCTAAATTTTCAAATATCTTTGGCGACTGAGCGGAAGTTTTCCTTTAGATAATCACGGAACCTCTTAAGTAGCGAGAATATTTTTGTCCGCTTTTTTACGTTTAATTAATAAATACTAAATATGACCTAAGAATATTGCATAAATTATATACGTAGTTAGTTTAACTTAAAATGCTGCAATCATGCTCTGATATTTGCTTTCTACGGAACACTTACCTATTCCCATCATATTCATATCTAAGTTAAAAGATTAGTAACAGTTTTTCCATTTACACTGAATACACCTCCTTATTCCCATTTTTATTTTCCGTCTCGATATGACAATTCATGGTTAACACCCCCGTCCTAAGCAGGCTTCTCTGATGCCTCCAAGCAGTTTCTTTCTTTCAAAGTGAAATCGCCAAAACAACACTTTAACGATTATCAGAACAGTGGAAAAATAAGAGAAAGGAAAACTGAGAAATGGCTTCAAGCGATAAGTTTCATTCGCTTCTTATGTTTTTCTGTGAGAAGCTCATTAATTCAAGTCCATTGATAAAGGAATTCAAATTTTAGAAACATTGTGCATTATTTTACTGTTAATAATTGAGTACAATCCTTTAATGACCACTTGTAACATGAATATCGATCATAAAGTGTTCAAAACAACCGGTATACGCGGTATTAAATTGGAATTTGGAGTCAATCCTATTTAGCAACAACAATATCAAATTATTTCTTTTGGCGGCAATTTCTTCAGCCATTTTATGGCAACAGAGAATCCAATTTGGTCAGAATTAATGAAAGTGAAACTTGTTTGTTTGAAAACAACCCTTTTCACTATATGATAACATTTCCTTCTGGCTATTATCATATACACTGTATACGATAGTTTTAGGAACTATTC
This sequence comes from Tisbe holothuriae, assembly GCA_900659605.1. Taxonomy (NCBI): domain Eukaryota; kingdom Metazoa; phylum Arthropoda; class Copepoda; order Harpacticoida; family Tisbidae; genus Tisbe; species Tisbe holothuriae. The sequence goes on along the minus strand of LR139098.1, from coordinate 6,160 downwards.
GTCCTCTTTTAATTTAAGATGCAAAAAGAACTATAAGAAGACTACATGTCTGTCCATTTCTATAACTACATGTATACCAGTAATTATGCCTACATTTATACTGTATCCAAGGATGAAGTTGTAGAATCTTGGCCTGTATGTAAAAGTCTCAATACAATATACTACCATCCGTTGCGCGTTGGAAGTATCCGTATGTAATCACAGAGCAGAGACTCGTGTAATGTATGCTCACCACCCTCCCTCCTCTGTTGCCGCTCCTATCTCATTTCCAAGGCTCCCGAGGAGTGACAAATAGCGAAAAACGGTCAGAACACAACAGAAAACAGTCTAAATTGGAATTCTTTATTCGTCCTGTCGAACGAGATTAATGAGCAGACTGGGAGAGAAGAAGAGAAAGATGCACTGAGATGGGTTTCAAAAACTTAAAATAGCATAAACAGTCTATATTTTATTTAGAAATTCTCTCAAAGGTAGTTCAGCTCAGCAGTTCTGTATCAAGTTAAAACGTTGAACAAGAAGACAAGATGTTACATACACACACGGACCGAAATGAGAATATTTTGCCGAGTGCTACATTCTACTTGCGCGCCTCTCGCGCTCGCGAAATGAACTTCATTAATGGTATTTTGCTTTGGCTCGCCGGCAACTTTTCCTCCAGCTTGATCCCGGCACGCCAAAGCAAAATACAATTTCGCGAAC
>LR139097.1:3519-20008 GCA_900659605.1 Tisbe holothuriae | reverse complement strand
CATCTCCACCTCTCCCTGCAGCTCCTCCCCGGCACGGCGGTGGCCGGCGCGCACGCGGATGATGCCCAGGATGAGGAAGACGGCGAGGAAGGCGACGCAGACGACGGCGACCACGGCCACGACGTTGCCTAGAATTAAATGAAGGTTTATTTCTATTCCACATCACAGAAATTGATAAAAGGTAGAAAAAATTAACCGCTCTAACTTGAAGCATATTCTGTCAGAAGGATGGATATCTCAGGTGCGCACACATGAAAAAAAAGAAAATAATCCATGTAGATCTTCAGAAATTTCTATGGGGAGGTTCGGAGAATATAACTTCCGCGGAAAAAAGAGCTGCCTAAGCTCACGGGAGGAGCGCCCTCGAAAGGGACCTGAGCGCTCTCGAAAGGGTGATTTGAACCCTCCATTGGGTTTCGGGCAACTGTCAAAAGTCAAAACTCAGTTCCTCCCTACAACTTTCTTGGCTCTAACGTACTGTATTGCAGACTGTTACTTTAAATTTTGGACAGAGTAAACGTAAAGTGTTTTTTCTTGATCCGAATTAATTATGATGTTTGGTAATATGGTACTATTCCCCATCATAGGCTAATACTCACTATGTGCCTGCCCTCCCAGCGCCCTGCTCGCATACGTCTGCCTCTCAAATCCCATCTGCTCCACGCCATGCTGGTTGACGCTGCTGTGCGCGTTCTGCGGCGCGTGCACAATGTGCGGTCTCGCAGCTGCGACTGAGGGCTTCTTGTCCTCCTCTGGTGTGATTTGCGGGTGGATGACGGTGAGGGTTTGGGAGTATTCGTTGGACACGAAGCGTTTGTTCATCTCGGAGCAGATGATCTTGAATTGCCTAGAAGTGAATGTTGGATAAGTCCAAGCATTTTATATTATTATATCTCCTTGGATAAGTTTTTGCATTCCCAGCTAAAGAACGCCCCTGCACACTTACTTTTATATCTGGAAAAAGTGTGTAATATCTCTATAAATGTAACTAAAATTAGAAGTTGTGCAGTTAACAACATAATTTAACTATACAAGAATCTCTGTACTGCTTGCTATAAACACATCCTTGAATATAGCTAGCTTAAAAACTGTATAGGCCCAAGCATGGATGACTGTAGCTTAAGGATGGAACCTAGGTTCCAATGTTAGACCAAAACAGCAACATGATGCCTATTTTCTCACTTTTCATAACAGTCATTGAAGTGACCTAATTGCCATCATATCTTCAAAACGGTTTGAGATATTTGGAAATGGATTTCAAACGATTCTTCAGCATGGCAAATTGAGCAGATTCTGTGTTATAAACTTTTCTGTACAAGGTTGACAGCAACATGGTGCCTACTGGCCCCACATTTACTACAGTGTATATAGTGATTTTTGAGGCCTTCTGAGTCCTTGATATTTGATGAAGCAATGAAAGCTCACTAAAGAAACTTGTGAAAACCAACATTTCCAAAAGATTATTTTAATGGCAAAATGTTACTGGGTTGCTCAAATTTCCCTGTGCCAACTTTTTTGTTAAGGTTCCATCCTTCTGCTACAGTCATCCATTGGACCAAGTACCCGGAGTGTAAAAATATGATATTCCTCAATAAATAAGAATTTGACAATATATATTTACCTGTTCAGATAGTATGCCGGCTTCTTGTTGGTGTAGGTGACCTGCCTGAGCAGACGCTCATAGTTGTAGATCATCTCAGCGCCAGAGAACACGGCGCCCTCGCTGTTGACACGGCCTGAAAGAGGAAGAAGAATTCGGATTCATAAGACAAATCCCGCCGAGATTCGTTTCAGATAGGCGTTGATGTCAACGTTGCATACCAGTAATCTGTTGCATTTCTCATTCCGCACTAAACTAAAACTCCTTAAAACTGCTCTTTCATTAATACTAGAAATGCATGCATTCCGCAACGACTGGTATGCAAAGCATTCCATAAGAGAAACGAATCTCGGCGGGCATAGCAATCTACATAGTAACATTATACACATTGAGCCATGTTAGTGGTTATAATCTCATAAGTTAATTAATGTATTAACTTACCGATAATCTTGAGTGACCTGAGCAAGTCCTCGGGTACATCAAACTTCTCATGATCCGAATTCAGCGGCGGGGACACGGACACAGAGCACTCATCCAGCCTGAAAAATGGTCAAAAGATTAGTATAGAGTTTTAGTGCATTAGTTAAAATTCTACAACTATGGCAACATCACACATTCTTAGGAAATTGAGTATAAATTAACATACTGTAGGAAACCCAAACTATCATTGGTTTACTTTCAATTCTAGGCTTTCTTGGGACATCTGAAAAAAGCTATAAAAGTATATACAGTATGTAACACTATTGAGATTTAGATGCGAACATTATAACACAATTGATGTGCCCGTAATAAACCATAAACTGACCTGTTTTCAATCCCGTTGACCGGCGCTCCATTCCCACTGCTCACAATATGCACATCCGCAAAGATCCTCACGCCCAGCTTGAAGTCATCATAGTCCCGGGAGATGTCGGGAGTGCCGGTGATTTCAATCTTGGGTTCCGGGACGGTGATCACGTTCAGGAAGGAGGTGTGGGCAGCGGGGGTCACGGTTTTGCCAGTGAGGCAGGTGACCTGAAAATAAAGATATATTAAAATACAGTGCCCCAAAACTTTTCTGAAACGTGTCTTCTTTGAAGTAATCATGAATAAAAAATACAGCAGATTAGGTACTTTTATATGGACAGACAGCCTTGTACATAATCTGGAGGGACTCTGCACATTGTGGTTCTCATTGGCGCTAGCTACGCTATTCTCAGACTTTTTGTATTTTATGCTTACTCACCTTTGCACTGAGACTGACAACCCTCCTCCCAGGAGCAGGGAACTCCCTTGTATTCAAGTATGCCACCTGCTGCACCAGCTTAACCAACTCCTCCTTATCCAGACAATCAATAACAACTCTTGCAGCCTTGGAGTCCGTAACCATCTCCATGTCAGCAGCCAGTGAGGACGTGGTTGGGGTCTGGAGGGACTCTACACATTGGTGGAGGCAGCGGAGGACTTTGTGGTTCTCATTGGCAATGCCTATTCTATACTCATACTTTTTATTTCAAGACTGCACTGAGACTGACAAGTCTCCTCCCAGGAACAGGGAACTCCCTTGTATTCAAGTACGCAACCTGCTGCACCAACTTAACCAACTCCTCCTTATCCGGACGATCAATCATGACTCTTGGAGCCTTGGAGTCCGTAACCATCTCCATGCCAGCAGCCACTGAGGACGTGCCCGGCGTCTGGAGGGACTCTGCGCATTGGTGGAGGCAGCGGAGGACTTTGTGGTTCTCATTGGTGCTAGCTACGCTATACTCAGATTTTTTATTTCAAGTTTACTCACCTTTGCACTGAGACTGACTGGAGCAGGGAACTCCCTTGTATTCAAGTAAGCCACCTGCTGCACAAGCTTAACCAACTCCTCCTTATCCAGACATTCAGTAACAACTCTTGCAGCCTTGGAGTCTGTCACCATCTCCATGTCAGCAGCCAGTGAGGACGTGGCTGGGGTCTGGAGGGACTCTGCACATTGGTGGGAGCGCAGGACCTTGTGGTTCTCATTGACGCTAGCTACGCTATACTCAGACTATTTGTATTTTATGCTTACTCACCTTTGCACTGAGACTGACAACTCTCCTCCCTGGAGCAGGGAACTCCCTTGTATTCAAGTAAGCCACCTGCTGCACAAGCTTCACCAACTCCTCCTTATCCGGACCATCAATCACAACTCTTGCAGCCTTGGAGTCCGTAACCATCTCCATGCCAGCAGCCAATGAGGACGTGGCTGGTGTCTGGAGGGACTCTGCACATTGGTGGAGGCAGCGGAGGACTTCGTGGTTCTCGTTGACGCCAGGGAGGTAGGAGAGGCCAGCAAGGTAGCCGGAGAACTCATGGCGGTACCGGTTTTCTGAGCCTGGAATATTATATTCATTAGGAAAATGACTTTGTGATTTGATTTAATCCTTCTAAGGCAAGTTTTGCAACCATGTATGAGATACAAAATATGATTATTTTAATAATTATTTTTTTTTTGTCAATCCAACTAGCTTGTCCAATATTTCACATTTCTCATATATGCATAGTTTATATCTCCTTTAGACCATACAAGGTAGTTATGGAACTGCTAAGCACTCACCTTGCCAGCATGCTCCCACAGTGGTCTTTGTATTGATCTCCCCTACAGGGTGGAGCGGCCAATCGTCAATGATTTCCGGATTGTCCTTCTCCTCCTTCCAGGCGTCGCCATCAATGACGAGCTCCACGTCAGGGAAGTTTACATTGACGGCGTAGTGATGCCATTCACCGTCACAGACCTGGAAGACAAGTATAAATTTAGTTTTTACAGCTCAATGAGAAGTGTTTACTGCTATTTGCTCAAGAGAGCATAGACCCTCTTTCTGTGTAAAACAGTACATTCAATGAGAACTATATAATATTATAAAATCTTATACAGGGGGCATTGGTATATTAATGTAAATTAGTCCGTTGGTATGCAATATCGCCAATATGCCTCCAATATAAAAGGTAGCATCTTTTGATCCTCTTACTTTAAAGGGACAAAACAGAGACAATAATATGTATTTCGGGCCATGTACATTTCGGGCCATATTGCTCCAAAACCATCTGTCAAGCCTGAAGTTCCTACCTGTGGCAGCTTCCACCTCCACTCGGCCGGCCTGAAGACATTGTCCTCGCCCTCTGAATACTCCTTGCGGAGCAGCATCACCAGCTTGCAGTTCCGGACAAACAGGGCAAAGTGGTGACGGTTCTTCTCTGATAAAAAATAGGAAGTTAATTTTAATGATTGTATTGCGCAGGATTCAGATTAATATGTTTCATTTATTAAACATTGTTTAGAACACATCGCAGGAAGGTATAGTTTACATAGATGTATAGTTGTTTGTCATGATTATATCTTGCCCAAAATGCAGTCGGTTAGCTGCTTTAACTAATACTCCGCCCTACTATAAATAATAATGACTTAAGTTAACTACGACTAGAATTATACAAGTTTTCGTTAATTCTATCTCTGGTAAATCTATTTGCATAAGAATTATAACATCATTTTTCCACTGCAAATATCCTCCTAGAATATTCTGTGGAAATAATTAACTTTGGAAAAATGACATGCATATATTCTTCTCTACTTGTTTTTCAGCCAATATTCAGTAGGAAGCCCCGACTAATCCATGCATAATATATGCGGAAAGCAGCCTAATTTAGGCAAAAAGAGGCCTTGTACCTTTGTTTTCCAATATTGTTCAAACATGTAAGTTTTTTGCCTGAACTGTTTGCCGATATTTTTGTTACAGAGGACTTTACTGACGACATTAAAATGGTCTCTTTCGCCATAGAAAACAGCGATATGTTTTGCAGATATGCAACAGCTTATATCAAGGTAATCAGCAGGCTGATAAAATTAATTAACTTTTCCCTCAATAACTTTTACAAGTATGTAGTCAACAGTAACTATTCCTTGTCTTTTAAATTAGCTTTGCCAACTTTTTACGACTGTTAAGACCCTTCACGTGCTCTACGAGTAGAAGACTTAGTATCCATAAACGGTGGCATGACATGGCAAAACTAGGGAAGCGAGACCAGATGGAAGACTACAAACAGACAGAAAACACTGTATTGGCAGTCTCCTTGCTATTGCTTCGATCACCCACCTACTTCCGGTTAGTGCTTAAGCTACTCTTTTTCCCCTAAATGTTGTCACAACTAATTTTCCACAGCAATCTTTCCCTCTTGTCCCAGTTCGATTGGCAATACACCCTCTATAATAACTCCTATGTTAACTTACTATGGTCATCCGCTCTGCACATAATATGCTCCTTCCTGTGCTTATCCCCGTCCTCCCTCTTCTCATGCCGCATCCACGTGGACACGGTGAACACCTTACCAGGGAAGGAGGCGCCGTTCAGGTCGACGGCCACGGCGGCGTCGGTGAGGGTGGGGGCGGACAGGCCGGTGTCGCCGTTGAAGCGGGTGATGCTCTGGTCAGAGTTGTGGCCAAAGTCGCGGAGGCCTGAAAATAATAAACACAGTGAGAATTATGTATAATAATTCTTGAGAAAATTAACATTGCAATCAGAATCCATTGTGCCTGGTTGCCAAATGTAGCCACAGCGGTTTAATTAAGCATAATATTTTAGTCATGCTTCAAAATCATAAGATTACAATCCGAATCTATTGTGTCTGGTTTCCACATGACATTGTAGCCACAGTGGTTTAATTATCTTACCGTCAGCCTCATTGTGCCCATCAGTCGCTGGCAGCATGTCAATAGCCTCAGCACTCGCCCCGCACAGATGCCTCTGACTCATGAGACTGTACGTGTCCCTGTCGCATCCCTTCCCAATGTGCTTGGTCTCCAGCTGCACAGTGGCCTCGTAGCTGCGGGCAACGCACTCCTCCTCAGGGCAGACCTCGAACTGGGCGTGTGGGAAGAGGGGTTGTGGGCCGGTGGAAGGGATGTAGTTGGTCTGGGTAGTCAGGCCTGGAAATAATAGCAGGAATATTATTATTTGTTGACCAAGGTGTAATTTTTGGACTCCAGAAGGTTGTGACTAGTTATAGATATTTAGTTGTAACCAGTGTCAAGGCCAATAATTATTTCTCAATGTACTATATAAGACTTGCTACAGGGAGCCGTTGTAGCCATTTTTGCAAGTCGCTCAACTCCGACTCAGAAGGTCGTGGGTTTGAATCTCCCCTGCGGCATGATGATGAAAAAATGCAAATTTGACGTACTAGTGAATGAACCAAAATGTAGTGCTAAAAATATACAATAAGGGATCACTTGTAAAATATTAAAAAAAAGAGTTGCTGCAGCTTTTTAAAAAATATTTGCTATGCATCCCTTTTTATTTATATTAGGGCACTACTTTTTCAGGTTCATGGCAATAGCACGCCACACATGGGCAATTTGTGTGGAAGTTTTATGGCGCATTTGGAAAATGCCATGGGCCAGGACGGGGTTTTTTACCCCGGACCCCTTGCATGGGAGTCTCGCACGCTAACCATTCCGCCACAAGTTGCGCTCTTGCTGCAGCTTATAAATATGGGTTCAGGTTGGACGGTAACCTCACTTTTGTAACTTAGTGTACTTTGTTTCCTTACCGTTCCATCCCGTCTTGCACGGCTGCTTGACTTCGACGATGACGAGCAGCGGCGTGGACTTCTTCATGCCGCAGTCGGTGGCGATCACGTTTAGAACGTGGCTGTGGGATGAGCTGAAGTTGAGAGGCTCTGTGTTGCGGAGAATGCCTGAAATTATTCGATAATACGATCATATCATATTATACATAACGTCATTATGAAACCATACTTCTGAAAGTGAACATAAACTGTTGCATGCAGCAAATCGAGATAACTCAATTCTGGAAAATAAAGTGTACAAAGTGTTCCATTGCAAAAATTAACATGCATCCTGTAAGTGATGAGAATTATAACCGTTGAAATGTAATAGTCTTGGGTAAAAGTTAAGAATCAATGAAAGTGCAACTAAAGGTAGCGCAAATAAACGCATCATTGATTTCTGCCTCAAAGTCATGTAAGTAGTAATCAGAGAACGGGAAATATGAGACAAGTCAAGACTCGTCATTCTCTCTCATATGAGACTCATTTCCTCAGCGACTCTCACAAATGAAGCTGAGTTCTGAGTGGAGATCTGAGTTCTCCCCAGCTTGTCGCATATAAAACTGAGTGCCAATCCAGTTGGCTTGCAGGAAAGAACAATCTTTCCTTGCAGTCAATGAACTTATATACTCTACGTAGTATATAATAATTATAACCTCTTTGCTTGCAGTAATCCGTTTATGTGCCCTATTTTTTATATTTACTTTCATTGTTAAGAATGTAATTATTCATCTGTGTTATATTCGTAGCATAATCATTATGGCATTATTACGAATAGTTGTTGTCATTACTGTCACTCTTTGTAAACTAGATTGTCACCGCAAGATATTTGATGATAATCCCATGCAAAAGCTTTTCTTCTTTCTTTCTCCATAGAAAAGAGAAGTAACTAGTAGCTGCTGTTACTACTTGCCATTGTTTTAATCAACGTTAATGCACTTTGGAGGCGTTTTTCGTTTCCCACAAGAACGATTGAGAAAAAAATGGAAGTAGGAATAATTCTGCATTATAAAGTAACTAAACATGTCATAACGGAAATCTTTTAAACTTGAATATAATGTATATTATACAGTAAACAGCTATAAGGTTATCATAGTGTTTAATTTTGCTATGATTTTGTACTGTAAATATAATCCTCTAATATGGTTAAAAAAGAGAGTCCTCAGTAAATCGCATTGCATCTAGTAGAGTATTCAATACATACTCATCTGAATGTTACTATTAAGAGACCTCCCAGACTGGCAACTTTTCTTATTTCTGCCGAGGATATTTCTGGGACTTAAAAAATTTCTCATTGAAGTAAAATCTGAATTATTCTAAGTCCCAGAAATTGCTTGTCAGAAATGAGAAAACTGCCGGCAGAAATAGCAAAAATTGCTTGGCAATTTGCGAAAAGTTGCCAGTCTGGGAGGTCTCTAATTTCCTATTTCGATCCAAGCTCCAATCTGAATATTACTCCTTCTGTCAAACCTACGGTCCTAGCTAGCTCCATATTCTGATTTTAAAACGACTCACCCTCTCCGGTGATCTCAAACGGCTGAGTCTTTGACTGAATCTCATAACCGCAGATCTTTCCATTGCAGTCCCGATCCTCAGCCTCTAGCCGGACAATGTTGTCCACCAGTCGTCCCTCCTCAACGGTCACACGGACAGAGTCACTCGGCCACGTGGGCGCGAACTCGTTGGTGTCGGATACGTCAATGGTCACGCTCACCCTGGAAACAAAAAAAAAGATTTATGGAGTTACTATTATTGGTTATGGAAGTTACAATTTGTTATTATTTGTAACCATTCTCAGACTGTTCCATAGATTACACATAGTAAAGAGAACGATGGAGAAATCGCAACAGATTTTTATAGTTCTATAGAACTATAGACATAAAATATCTATTTTCCCAATGAAAGTAGATATAGGTAATTTCATTGTGTTTTTCCTCTATTACTCAGCTGTGCTTGTCTGTCTTGGGAAGAGGATATAAGACTCAGCCCTGTAGTACTCTCTCTACTATATGTTCAAAAGTACTATATTATATACAAGTTTCTTTTACATATAATTAGTAACACAATATTTAATGAGTGCACAGTATGGGAGAGAAGCCTGAATATGTTTACTCCAAAGGCATAAATTTCTCATCAAGTCAAAATATGACTGTTTGGGGCAGTTAGAATCCCCAAAAGTGCTAAAATGACACCTGCTTGTACTCGTACTCTGTATAAGGACCGGGACTGAATAAATTGCATATAAATATAATCTCAAGTAGCATCAAAACAAGTACAAAACCGAATAATAGTCTGAGGAAACCATCTCTCATTCCACATCCTGTTCACAAGACTTCTACTCAAGGCGGGTGAATTCAAAGGTTGCGCAGATCAGATTTAAACATGCTTCCGCACTTTTTACCAGCTGAAACATGGGATGACGTCACAATCTACGTGAGACAAGTCAACCAATCACAAGCCATTCTACGTGCGCCAAGGTGACAGCCAATCGTGAAGAACCAAGGGTTGCCAAGACTCTTAGTGAGTTGTGTACCAAGAAGTGTGACAAATACGGACAATTACTGAATTAATTTTTTTGCAATACACTAAAGTTCCGAATTGGCTACTATACTACTAAATCAATCCATTTTAAGTCGTCGTATTCATTTTATTTTAACAGAAGTTTTAATTTAAAATTTGAATTTGGCCGGAAAAATCGATACGTTTAACCTGAGGAGGCTGGACTGAGTGGCGCACGGGAGGATGGTGGCAGAAAAAGATTAAAAGAGCAGCTAGATGGTATTTATGCATTTATATTATGTCCCATTTTAGTATTGAACCCTAATAGACTTTACTCTTTATTACTACTTGTTTGGCTGGAAAAGGTTTTCCAGAACCTAGAACTACAACATACCCAGAACAAAATAGGTTTGAAAAGAAGCTGTTGCTGTTTTCTTCCGTCATGTAGTCCCTTCTGCCTCCCGCGAAAATCTTGTCCCCTTCTTGCAGTGCTACTCCGCTTCACCTCTAGTTATACTCATCTTGCTTCTACTCAAAACATCTTCAATGGGTGGAAATATATTTTTCTTAAAATTGTTTTATAAAGTTTGCTGGATCATTCCTGGTGTTACCCACGGCACTACCTTTCATGTCATTCACTAGACACGCTGCAAAAGCAATTTCATAATTTTCGAGTGCCGAGTCTAGGATTCGAACCCCGCAACCTTTTGGGCCGTAGGCACAAGCGACTTGCGATCACGGCTACCATATCATTTTATGCCTTGAATAATAGAATATATTCCATGCAGAGAAGAGTCTTCTTCTGATGTCTATTGAGCCGTAAAAAGATAGAAGAAGCTTTTATATTTGTCACATAAAAAGAGGAATGGGGAGATATATGCCAACTGCAGTAGTAAGGAGGGGGGCTTTTCTGTGGTGTAAAAGGGACTGAGTGTAGAGAGGTTAGATGTTGCATGATGTCTTCTATAATGACTTAGTTTATACCAATTACGTATGCAGCATGATAAATATATATCTCACTGGTGAGAGTAATCACCTTATCCAACCTCTCTATATGTTGATTCCTTTTAGTTTCATCTGAGTCCTCCTCCACTGGTGTCAAAAACTTGAATGACGTAAATGACATTTTCTTCCATGCAGATGCCAGAAAGAGTAAAAGAAATAAGATACAGGGAACACCCAACACTTGTCTCTAAATGAGATATTCAATTACAGTGGTCTGACAAAGAAGTACAGTGGATTGACATATTCCCCTTTGATTAATAAACATCTCTTGTAATTAATGTACAGCTTACTTTAATATGCAAGCATTAAATATGTAGTAGTTTGTCAGTCTTTTAATTATTCTCCAGTTTTTTGGAAATGCACAATTACATATTTTCAAGGATTGGGAAATTAAACTTAACTGACAAAAATTACAACTACATTGATTTAGAAAAGTCAAGAATTACAAAACTCTAGGATTAAAAAATACATAAAATTACACCCAATTAACTTTAAAAATGAATTATTCCTGAAAAATTTCAGAATTACATTTCAAGTGTAATTTTTTTCCAATGCTTGCTTAGTTTACATTTATACAAGTATGTCTTTATAGAAATTGTAATTTGTAAATGTCAAAATTAAGATATATCTAATTTATACCACTGGCCCTGTGTTAGCACCAAATACAAGATAATAACTGCTCCTTCAAATGTCATGTCTACATGCGTCAGAAGCGATACAATGGCAACCAACAGGTATCTGATAGAAAAAGGCCTTGAAAGCTGATGACACAATATTACATGTCGATACTTGTTTGCTCCATATTGGTATTTAAGAAAGGCCAGTTTATTATCGTTCACGAATACTGACCATGATTTTTGCGGTTATAATGAAAGGTTATAAACAACTTGGAATGGGTTTCTGTCATTGTGAAAATAAGCGAAAATCAAATCATTCCGTCATTTCTCATCTTATAAAAGGAACTGATTGAATATTGAGCCTTTTAGACAAATTTAACCACTGTTTCAGCTCACCTCTCTGCATATGTTCCCGAGCATGAGATTGCCTCAATCTGGAAGTTGTAGCTGCTCTTGTCCTCGCAGTTGAGGACACGGGTGGATCGGAGACGGGCGAGCCCGTCCATTTGGTCAACGAGATCGATCTGAAAAAAGAGAAATGTTATGAACTAAATTGTAAATATCAGTTAACACATCATTCTGACTAAGGTTTCCCTAGACTCGATGCGAAAGTATTTTACAGTTCACAGGTCAAATTAATCCAGGCGGCTAAGTATTTAACTGAACTGGCGCTGGCAAGGCACTCTCAGGCTCTCTAGTTTATATTAATAGTATTGGATGGATATTTGTGAATACTACTTGTAACTATATTCGTGCCGTGGTATATTTCCAATAATTCTGAAAAAATTAAGTTTCCCATAAAATAATATGTATATTATTAGAATTAACAGTGTCTCTAAAAGGGCCTTCTAAATTCCGTGTAAAAATAGCTCCCCTCAGCCAGGTTTTTGCTACTTGAAATATCATTTATTCATACCTTTTTTGCTCGAAACTTGTGTACAAGAAGAAGTCAGAATTTGCCTTTCGCTTAGAAACTACATTTCCTCTGTCGATAAGAAAATAATGAAAACAAGATTTCTCTCTTTTTGCATGTTTTTGCCAATGCGGACTTTTTCCCAGCGCACGCAAAAATAACTAGATTTTAGCGAGGTCTGAGAAGGCTCAAAGTATAAAATTAGAGGGTTTCTCTTTTCTAAAGTAATGTTTAAATTTTTGGTTGGTGTTTAAAAATTACAGTTATGTATGGTTTATTTCAATTTTACTATAATATTTATTAAAACAAAATCCAGATTAATTTATATACTTTTTATGCTAAGTATTTGTTTCTCAATGTTAAAATATCTAATATAATCATATTTATGGCTAATTTGGTAATATTTTTACTTCAGTAACATGCTTTGCATTTCATGCCTCATGTAAAGATTGTAAGGCCATGCTGGGCCTTTTTTCATGTACCATATGTAAGAGTACATTCAACTCCAAATGGTCAAAAGTAAACAAAGCATTGCTTGATTTGCTTCAGCAGAAAATAAGGTTCTTTACTATGCATTGTTGTTATGAGACCATTTTGAGACTTTGGAGCATTGTGGTCTTGTAATAAAATAGAGTGGAAAAATAAGGAATGAAAGAGGCCGAAATGTGAAAACTTTTTTTGGCGAAACAGTTGCCAAAAATGAACAAACTTTATAGTTTCATTGTAAGCTATTAAGTAAGAGTTAAAAGGCTTAATTATATATTTTAAAGTGTTTATTAAACATTGAAATAGTATCCCTCAAGATATTACATTAAATGTACCTTAGCTATTTTTTGGAATTATATTTTAGTCAAGCCCCCTACACACATTGGTTTTAGTAACACCATAGAGAATGATCAAAATACAAAGTACTTCTCAATATATTGTAATAGACAAGTACTTTAAAATTTCTCGAGTTAAGGAGTTGACCAAGAGACCTCTGGGGAGAGACACGAACACGGCTAGCTGGTGGGTGCGTGAGTTTTCACTCATCCTCAGCTAAGGGTTTCTAACTGATTAAAATATTTGGCAGCCAGTACTAAAGCACCAATTTTGGTCCCCATTAAGTACTGATCCATTGCATGGCAATCCTTACCAGTCTACTCTGCTGAGAATACTGATCAATTTCATTTCGCCGTCTCAGGGGAGAGAGATAAACGGATTGGAGGAAACGAAATTCATGGCTACATCAATTTGCATTTAGCATTTATGTAGTATAATAATGCTACACAGTTCATTTATCTTTATATAAAATTATGCAAATCGTTAACCCTACTAATGAGTTATATAATGTTTCAAATGTGTCCAAATCAGTAAAGCTACCTTTTAAAATGTCCTTCCTCCGTACGCGTACGAATGCCGACGACGCAGCGCAAGCAAAGGGGCCTGACGAGAGAAATGGCCTGACAAGGAAGGGGGAAATGGGGATGACAAGGCGAATGTTCCCAGTTAAATATTTCAACTTTTATGCCAGTAACATGCCAGTGTTCTGAATGAACTGTTTCAATAAATATACTATCATAATTTACTAAAGTCTATGCAATGGTATAAAAACTAAAAAGAACAATTATCTTCATAAAGAAAATAAAAATGTATTGCTCCTTGCTTTTACGGCAAATTTCATACCTAACTTTGCTCGGAAATTGTTTGATCAGTATTCGGAAACCTTGATTTCAGACACTGATATGGTTCTCCTCTTTACGTAGTTGAGTATCTTTAATTGGAAGACTCTCTTCGCCTCCGAGAGCGCACATAGTATGTAAATATTCTTTGGCTGGTTTCCTCCCGACCCTCTCACAATCTTCCAAACATCTTTCTTGACCTCGGAGGTGCTGCTCGGAGCCTAATCTCCGCACACGCCGCTTCCAAAGCCGCATCACCACTTCCGAATGGAGCCGCCAAACCACGCAGCACCGTTGAGAGCCACAGCATGAGCTCGGAGGCTGCGGTTGCATTCTCCTCCGAACACAAGTCTCCGAGGAAGAACCTGACGGCGTACGCTCAGAGAATGTTCAGCAGCGAGAACGAATCGTGCAATATCCTTGCCATCCACAGTGGGACACCTCCGAATAAGCTCTTTAACACTTCCACAGTGGACTCAGAGCACCACCACCAGCATCTGATGCTCGTCAGCATTGTCTAGATCAACATCGCGTACGCGATCTGCAAGGTCATCCTCATCATCAGAGTCAAGAGCCTCCTCGGAGCCTTGCTCGGAGGCATCATGCTCACGTTGCAATGTCTCAATCATACGCTGTTTTGAGTCTTTATTGTCCGTTGATTTGAGCATTTAGAGGTATGTATTCACTGTTAAGTGTCTCATTTTTTACTCTTCACAATTTCCTTGTTCAATAAGATCAGGCACGCGGTTATTCTCAATGACCAGCCTAATGCTTTCATTATATTCCTTGAAGCTCTTCTCGATGGTAGTATTAATGTCCTTAAAATCCTCCTCAATAGCCTTCATACTTTCCCTGTAACATTTTCTCGTCAATTCACCTTCTTCTCTTATTGCCTTACTTATAAAATAGAACAAGACTGAAGCACCCAATAGTGCGAAACACACGTACACTAGTCCGCAGTCAATCATTTTTACTGTGTCCGTTTAGCCTCTAGCTCTCTTGATCTGTCGGACACTTATCTTCATTGTCATTGAAACCCTGCTCGATGGTCGCGTTGACAGCATTTGCAGCACCCTGGACCACTTTTATAGTTTCGTTTACAGTCTTATCAACGGTGTCTCATTTCTTTCCGCAAAAAAATAAAGTTCACTGCACCGAACACCGCCAAAAGAAGTACTGGAATGAAGGCCGTTACGTAGTCATTTTGAGTATGTGTCTTATTTGTCACAAGACTACTTTCCCAGCTTTTGCACCGTCCATTCCTGCTGGCAGAGCGGGCACCGGTTGTTCTGCTTCACCCACAGGCTCATGCAGCACTGGTGGAACGAGTGGTTGCATTCGCCCCTGGAAGAGAAAATGAAAACATAATGAAGAACACAACGTTTGTACTTATTAGATCAAGCTGATTCAAGATTACACTAAACGTTGATTAAGTAGTACTCTTGTAGACAAAATACCATTTGTCTAAGGTCGTGTATATATAGAACTATACTTTAAAATGGTATTACAATAAGACTTTGCAGTGATGCAATGGACTTAATACTGGCTTACACACAGCTATAATTACCAGGACTATCAGGTTATACATAGTTTGCTTGCTTAGTTAGAGTTCATAACAATTTGTTCTTACCACACGACGACGCAGTCCTTTGACCCTCCGGCGGCTGTGCGATCCGTCTTGGACTCGGCCTGGCACCGAAGGCACGCGTCCATCACCTGGAAGAAAAATATAAACAAATGTTAGAACTTTGAAAACATTCTAGACCAGACCCAGTAGTTTTTACATATTATAAGCCTTAACTAGAGCAAAAGCTCGTTGCGGAATGGTTAGCGTGCGAGACTCCCAAGCAAGGGGTCCAGGGATCAAATCCCGGGCCCGGCGCTTGGGAGTTTCAAGCACTCTCCAAAAACATGTCACACAAATTGCCCACGGGTGGCGTGCTAATGCAATGAACCTGAAGACGTAGTGCCCTAAAATAAATAAAAAGGGATGCATAGCAAATTCTTTTTAAAGCCTCAACTAGTCTCCGGAAAACCTTTGAGTTTCCAGTCTTACCTGCACTCTGCAGATAGCGCACGTATCGCACTCCACATCCCAGCTCCACATTGCCACCGCGGTCCACTTCTTGAGGCTGAACATCTTGTCGCCCTGCTGTCCAGGGTTGGACTGCTGCTGGATCGGTGGAAGGACGACCCCGTGGCCGTGGACAGAAGAGCTAGAGGATGTGGAGGCGACTGGTGGGGCACTACTGTCGTCCATGTCTTCCATGGGCGGGGCGGAAGGGGCAACGCTGGGGTCCGACATCATGGAAGGGATCTTGATAGATTTGGGGCCATTAAGGCATTTCAGGAAGATAATGTCCGAATTCCTAGTTTGTTATTATTATGATTAGGTGACTGTCATTTGAATATTTTGGCTAAAACTCAGCCGTGGTTCAGCGGACTTTATTCAGCCTTGCTGAGCTTTCGGGTAGCGGACGAAGCGGAGTGGGAAAAAAAGGAACTCAGCTCCATCTATACAGAATTGAGAGTAATTGGCAGTTTTTTTTATTGAAAAAGTATCTATTTTTATATCTAATAAATGTTACCCAGACTCCCATATACCCTTTCGATAGTCCTA
>LR139094.1:0-10237 GCA_900659605.1 Tisbe holothuriae | reverse complement strand
CGCAGAGAAAAATATTCCTCCCTTTTTACTACTAGCAAAGAAGATATTCCGAATATCTTCCGAATATCTTCCTCCCCATGTAGACGCACCCTAAGAGAGGAGAATATATTCGGAAGATATTCTGAATATATTCTTTTTCCCTTTTTCTTCATGTCTTTATGCCTTCATTAGAAGTAATGTGAAAAAATAAAACCCCAACAATTGGCTTACACTACTCACTGTACTCAGTGGCTTGCAAAAGCAATTGTACTTAGCAATTTTTTCATTTGAGGAGAAGATAATTCGAATTATCTTCCTGCAGCAGATTAAAGGAGGAAGAAAAAAGGAATATATTCGGAAGATATTCCAAATATATTCTTTTTTTCTTCTAATGTAGACGCAGCCTTAATTACTGTTTCTGTGAACTGAGATGAAGGTAAGTCGACACATAATAGTATTCAAGGTTTATTTAAAAAATATAAGAAATTAATGCTTCTGCCTCAAATAACTCATCCGATTGGTAATGCACTTACTTACAGTCCCATCTGAAAAATATAAAAAGGGAAAAACGCTGCTGTTGAAAAAATATCCCTTGGACCAATAAGTGATCAGAAGCTAAATCTTTATTTCTAGGCTGTCCTGGCCATTATTTCATATTTCCCCTAACAAATGTTACTTAAAACTTACCTCAACCACGGGATGCGCCCTGACCACCCCACCACCACTACTGCTGCTACTACTCGAGCTTAAGAGGTTGCGTGATTCAATCCCAGAAGTTCCGCTGCCATTCACTGCTTCTTCCTTTGCCTTCATTTCTTGATACATCCTGCAATAAGATTATAAGAGGGTTCAAGCTGTTATATTGAGGCATTAGTTTAACAACTACATATGTCATATAAAAGTTAAATGTGATAGTATCAATGCTAGAGTTTACATCTATACAGTAGTGACATAGCTTGCTTAGTTTTGGCCTGACCAAGTCTTACCTATACACAACAAACCATATGTAACCTCCCAGTAGAATAAACGGCGCCATGATGCAGAATACCACAAATGAGGTGTTGTTTGCAAAGCTGAACATGATGGCAAGTGCGAAGACGATGAGGAAGAGGAGCTGGCAGAAGATGTGGATGAGCCAGGGGAGGAGGAGAAGGCGGCGGTTGGTCGTCATGCCTGAAAAATATTAATAATGAAGTTTGTTTTTACTAAGTAATATGAACATCAAATAGACATTTCTCGAATTATGGTATAATCTTAGAAGTAGGCCGTGCCTATCTAAATTTGGTTTTGTGACGAGTTTAAATTAAAGCACTAATTTAAAGCAACAATGTGTATAAAATTTCTCTGAGAATATTGTCTTTCCAAGGTGAAATTAACATTTAGCACGAGCTCGTTGTATCTGTGCCTGGATTATAGTATTGTAACAAGAGCCTCATACACAATCAAGTATTTTAGCTACAATGAGCTTTATTCTCACCTATGAGCAGAGCAATCGAAGCAAAGATGAAAGAGACGCCGAGCACGAGCGTGCTGCTGATGGACGCCTTGACAAAGTAGGCAAAGGAGGGAATGTCCTCATCGGGGAAATCGCAAGCTGAAATAAGAAAAGATAGTGACTTCGGCTGTCCAAATGATAAGAGTTCTCTAGCCAAAATTGAAGGTCTTCAGAAGAGCCAAAGAAGACTTTTAACATGCTCTGTACTGATACTATAAGAGTACATGCATGAGAGGTAAAAAGGATACTAAGTTTTTTTGAGCGCTTCCTTCAAGCTGTTAAAAACAAACATATTTGTCACATTTTGCTTCTTATCATTTGGACAGCCGACTTGTAACTGGGATCTTGGTATGTAAATGTACTAAAAAAGAAAAGCCAGGGCAGTCAGAAAACTTAATTTATTCTGCCACATAAAAAGTTCGTTCTAATTTATACGTAATAATTATGTAATTTGATATCAGTAATGTTCTAAAGTGCCTCGTTAATTAAGTAAGCACTCAGTCTGCCAATACATTATTAGTATTAAGGAAATAATTATTTTTGTTTTTATGATATATTAATAATTTTTATTAATTGTTAGTGCATTGTCTCTCTTAAATCTTAACAAAGCTTTAACGTATAAATAGAGAGTCCATGTTTAAACTTTTTCCGTGCAGTCCAACCGAGATTCGTTTCTGTTACGGAATGCCGCATACCAGTCACAGATTTATTTGTGCATGCATTTCTCGTATTAATGAAAGTGCGGATTTAAGAAAAAGAAATATCTTAAATCCGCGCCGTACGTAATGTGAGAAATGCATGCAACTGGTATGCGGCATCCCGTGACAGAAACGAATCTCGGCGGGATCGTCCATTGAAAGAGGTTGTTGGACCTCGATTTCGTGTAACAATGTTGCAAGTAAAAAGGAGTCTCCAGAGCAGCTCCCCTTTAGTCTTTGCACACAATGCCCTCTTTATTCTCTTTTCCAAGGAGAGAGAGAGAGAGAGAGAGAGAGAGAGAGAGAGAGAGACGTGCTGTGACTGGTAAAGAAAAGAAAGAAAAATAGATGTGGTCATTTCGAGCAATAAAGCCAAGGGAGCAATTAAAGAGCTCAACACTGCCATAGCCATACCACAAAAAGAAGAAGAAGAAGAAAAGATCTCGGCTGAGGAAGAAGAAAATGATGGCTAGCTGCTACTTGCGCTACAGTGCAAAATGAAAGTGTCAGTTTAAAATTAATCAAGTTTAGTACAATGTTAGATGTTACATTGCATAATGGTCAATGATTATTTAACTGCAGCAGTATGCATGCTTTCATTTGGCACTATAATGTTAAGCAGCATATAAGTTATACAGCCATGTACTACTGCTGACCACGTAGCAGCAGCAGCAGCCCTAACTCACACAATATACATAATTTTTGGCATTTATTTTCAACGATTCTTTTTACGATTTATTGTATAGTTGGCTCTATGGTTGTAATTTCCAAAGTCATAGAAATTCCGAGAAGGTTAAAACAAAAAGGGAGCGAAAATACAGATTACCGGCAATCAAAAGGTTAAAACTCTCATTTGACTTTCATATGGTCAACCGTTAATTTTCTCACGGTAAGAGACCTTTTCGTTATGACGCGTATTACTCTTTTATAATGGCTCCCATTTGAATCTCTAATCTGAGTGTGCTTTTGAAAGCAGTCCCTTCTTTGAAGCGTGTCTCATGTGGCCAAAAGAGCTCTAAAGAGTCTCCATAAAATGGTCCAAATACCCCCTAATTAGTCTCAATTGTAGAAGAGAGACCCAAAAGGAATTAAACAGGTTGAAAGTAGTGAACGAAAAGACAATAGTGAACCACTTTCAAGGGTCATTTTAATGGCAGGGCTACCATTGAATTAGCATGAAATTGGACTGGAACCTCCTCAGGGATTAGCTTGAATTTTGGATATAATACAAATTTTCCCGCGTCTTTCTGTTGCTCCATCTCTTTCCATATATTACCCATTATTTCTCCTTTTTTATCCCAAAGATTCTCTTCTCGCCTTCGGGTGCAATTAAGTTCTCAAGAGACGATATCGCACTGAAGCGACGTCGGCAAAAAATCAGGCTGTAAATCTGGGCGGAAATCAAGGTCGGGCTCTCTTGTGCATAATGGGGACGTTGTAACCCGCAATTAGACGCTATAGCTCTTTATTGCAGGTTGGACTCGGATTCGAATGAGCGGGAGAAGAATTAAGATACGAGAGCAGTTTCGATATCGAACCAACTGTCGCTCGGTGTCTTGAAACGCTTTTGCCCTTTCCTTACGTAACACATAATATCTAAATTTTGATGTTCAATATATATGGTTTTGTCATCGATCTCCTCCGTGCACACGTGTGCTAAAATCAAGTGGATCCCACGAAAAAGTGAAGTGGAGCTCAAAATCGCCGCTCGAGTATATTTGTCAAGTTGTTGTTGTTATGTCACAGTCGACGACGGTGATTCATACACTCGAGAGTTTCAGGGTTGCCAGTTTATGTGAGTTTCGCTTCGTCAGGGTTGACAGTGTTCGCTGTAGTTAGGGAACAAGCTCGAACACAAGTAACAATATTATATTGGTATTATGAGTGATTTTGCTTTTTCAGGTTTAACAAGTTGCATTCAAAAGTTTATAGGGTTGGTTGGCACTTGACAGTATTCAGTAGGACCAAATATAACCGTGGTGACACTAAGTGAATCACTCAATCCAGGTTCCATTTCAAAATCCGCCCCAATGTCAATATTTGCTCTTCCTCTTTCTATTTTTATATCCTCTTTATTCTACTACTTCCGATGATTTTGATCCGCTCGGTCCATTTGTCGCCGCCACGACACCGTTTTGTAATTATCCGCTAAACTTAATCCGGAAAAACAACCCCAAGGGAAATGAAAATCATCAAATATGCACAACGGCAAAAAGGGGGTTGGAAATTATTATTAGGGGGAGAAAAGGACTCAAATTTGAGGGGTGAAATGTGAGTGATCTTTATGGTGATAGTTGTCGTTATAAAGATGAATAAAGTAAGTAGATGCAACTTAAAAAGATATAAATGAAACATATAATGGGTTAGCTCTCAGCTAAGTAATTTGAGAGTATGCCATGTAAGACTTGTGTTTTATAGTCGACCACCTTGTAATTCCCCCATAAATTGTGGGCCAAATATAATTTCCATTTTAAATGTAATTAAGTCTTCATTGGAACTCCATGCCGTGCTTTGAATGGATGTTTTTCATCTCTTTGCTTTTTAACTGACACATTATATTCCCATCTGAGTTATTTCCTCGTCCTATCTCGTGCTCCGTGGCAATTTTCGTTAATCGCTTCGTGCAAATTCTATTTTTTCGCGGAACTTTTTCTTCCATTCCAGGGAAAAATTACTTTTTAGTGTCGACTAAATGCATGAAAGGAGGAATAAACTCCCTTATGATTAACATTCTTTTCGGGGCGTTTTTGATGACCGGTTATTCAGCAGCTTCCGCTCGCACAGTGGTTTTGTGGTCATACAAATAATAAATTCTATATTGCTGAATCACAGTGGTATCAGAGATAGTAAAAAATACGAGATAGATTGTCGTTCAGTCCACTGTGCACAAGTCCATTAGAAAGAGTAAAATAATTCGAAGCAAAAACATGCAAAATAGCTTTTGAAGGAATGTCCGCTAGAGATGACAGGATGGCAAAAACCTATGTTGCAGGCTTTGATTAAACATATTTTACAGTTTTTAACTTCTACAGAGTGATCAAGCAACCTAAAATTGTGTCCTATAATGCCACATAACATGGCAATAAATGGCCCCAATTTACACCACTGTACGTTTGCATTTCCAGCATTATATTTACATTTAATTGCCCACTTTCCATAGATCACCCTGTAGTTTAACTCCCCAATATCGCCCCCAGCCCCAAACGTTGATTTGACGTAATTCTCAAACGTCGGCGGCGTTTAATTCCTTTCATCGCTTTGAAGGCAAAACAAACTCCATCTTATTTAGTAAATGACTTTTGCTGCTGCCACCCAGGGCGATATCGGCCTTTTACCGTGCGCTGTGTTTATTTGGGTGTCACTTTTCGAATGAAGGCGCTCACGGCAACGGTGTCGGCGGATTTTCTCTTTGCTGAGGTGTAAACAATCGCCTTTCATATGCTGATGCGTTAAAGCCGCAAAAGATGAGCAACCGCCATCTTGTTTAATAGGTCGTTGGGCTATAGAGAGAAGGATTGCTATTGTCTTATGGCTTTCAAACGTACAAGCCAGACGATATAATCCAAAACCAAGTTTTAAGCCATATTACCTAGATGATAGGTCGTGTGTTCCGGGCCTTAGCAAGACAGTTTGGTTAGCTCAAATGTTAGCAAAAAACTGTAATGGGTGGAGATTAACATTCCAGACTTGCAATTATGTCACTTGGATGGAGTTAGGAGCCTTCTTTTCGTTTATACTGTGTTCTCAATGAAAGCTCAGTAGCCAAAATGCCCAACTCATCTCCATATAATGAGACTTCAAATGACCATTTTGTTGGTAAACGAACTCATTTGAATAAGGGATCATTACCCTGGAATTGAATTTCCAAGTAGCCACGGAATAATGACATTCTAATTGCCATTCTGTTTCTTCTTGGACCAAAACACACAGCAGAAATAATTGCCTCAACAGTGAACTCTGACTGACCCCAAGGAAGATTATTCTCATTTATTGCAGTCCAGGGTGTTAGATTGGCTTGAGTAATTAATGCCTCTTTTTGCTCAGTGGCATATCATATTCCTCACTTCATTTGATTCAAAGGAGCAAATATGATATTAGACCCCAAAGGCAACTTAATACGGACAAATTTACTTAATACAAATGATCTTGCATATGGAAACATAATATTGGTATAAAAGGGGTTAAATCAAGCCCATTCTAATCTTTTTATTGGTCACCCAAGTCTGATACTTTGGATTAATGAATTAACTCCTGACCCCCTCGACCCTTCTTCATTTCTTCTCCTTCACAGTGGTTTTATAACTACTTGTATCAGCCACCGGAACGACCGACCAATGGATCGAGATTAATTGATCTCAGCAGTAGAGAGGAGCTGCTAGACATAGACGTGATAAGCATATGTGCAGTCATTGGGAAGAATTACTTTTTAAGTAACTCGTAGCTGGAAAATGTAACTGGTAAAAGCGGTTGATTAGCAATTGGTTAGCGGCTCTTATGTAGTTGAAATGTAATTTATGGAAGATAATGTAATTTCCCTATCCCTTCATATGTGTGTATGAAGTAGGACCACCGGCCGCTCAAGCTAGCAGGGTTGAATTTGGGATTCTTTTATTGAGCTGGAAACTGTCTCTTCAGCTCCCATTTTATTTCCTTTGTTGTCTATTCGAATCGATTTTTCATGGCTTCTTCTTTCGATCAAAGACTTGAATAAAAATGTACAGCCGAGTGTAAAAATAGTTCTGTATAATGTGTATCCTTTACATTTTGAAACCTAATGTCCACCTCTTCCATGACAGATGCAAATTCAGCCCGATTTATGCCATTTTCTCCTAATAATGCTAATGTATATTATGCAGGAGTGTGCCCCACGCCATAAATTATCAACCGCTTTGCTCAGCCGCAGCAGCTCTTGGCCTCATTTCAAGAATTATTATAACGTTACATCTTCTGACTCGTGTTGGAAATTAATGCCTTGCTCTATCATTTGACCCTTTTTGCAGCATTTCGCTCTGGGGAATGAGAAGAGGAAAAACTACCGCCTATTTAAAATATATCATCTACGCCGTTTCGCATTTCGAAATTGACGCAGAATTTCTCCTTTGCACGGTTATAATTAGTGGTCAAGTGTTCAAAACGGGGCTGAGCGAATTATTATTATAACTGACCAATTGGCATTATTGCACAAGCTACTTTTTATTTATTCTCACACTAGCTACCACTTTGAAGCTATTCTAGGACGGTTATTACTACATATTATCATTATTACTGCTTTAACTGGAATAAATAAGACCCTAACTATTTCGACTACCACTTTACGTTGTAAACAAAAGTAAGCATTTTTGTCTCTATATTTTTATGCCGAGGAAAAAAGTGGTTCCCACAGCAGTTGAAATTGCTTTAAAACAATATATATCATTTTTAAGCATTGTGGGTCCCCTACTATAAACCTAGGGCTGGCGAGTTATAATAATGGTATAAGAGAAAACAAACGTTAACAGTAGAGGTGTAAATCGGAATTCCGGAATTCCGGAATTCCGGAAATGAGATGCCTAAACCATTTCCGGAAATGATATTTCCATTTCCGGAATTCCGTAGTACAGGAGGACTTTACTACATAATTCAATAAAAAGAGAGAAAAAGTAATTTTTCAAGACACTTTGAATGTATTAAACACTCATGCTGTTTACTATAAATTTGTATTATTACTTTATTCATGGTGGCCATTAATTAAGGAACTCTTGAAGTAGTGCTTTTATATTGCCAGTTATGCCGTACTTGTAAAGCTGGATGTTAAGTAGTACTTAAAACTGGCAAATAGTATTCAGTTTTAAATGAATTGTCAATGTTGGTCAAAAAGTAAATAGCACCCATCTAAATACTGCAGACAGATAGTAATATTCCATAAGAGCATATAAAATCTACAAATACAATAGCAAATTGAGTTATGCAACTCTTTGAAACCTATTCCCTGCATAATATTTTTATACTCTAAACAATTTAATTAAGCCTTTAGAGACAGTAGGGGTCCATTCTAGGCAGTCTTGACAGACTGAATACACAAATTTGCACCAATTCTGGCCATTTTTCTTTGAAAAAGTCTCTACTTATGTAGCAAAATCCCTATATACTGCGGAATTCCGGAAATTCCGGAAATGAGGGGCCTTATTTCCGTTTCCGAAAATTTTCATTTCCGGAAATGATATGACACCTCTAGTTAACAGGGCAAATAAAGTGAATTAAAATTCAAGAATATTTATATAATTTGCTGGTGTTATTCACAATTATTGCACTAATTTAACATATATTGTCATAAAATGCTATTTCACCCCGAATGTAAAGACATAATTATGGAAACGGCAAAGTCGCAAAAATCATCCATCACTTTTTGCCCCGCAAAAACTATTGGCAAAAACTGCCGCTCGGCCCGTATTCCAAGGGCTAAACAAAAATGCCTTCAGCAAAGCAAAGTTTTGGAATTGCAAGAACGGGAATTAACGCAAAAAGTCGTGTGCAAAATTAGAAGGGGCAAAAAAATCAGGGGCACACACATCGGGGTCTGGGAATGTCCGTTGCTCAGAGTCTGTCATTATATGGCGAAAAAGATGATCTACTGTCTTTTGTAATGAAAGCGACAATTAGAACCAATGAAGTATAGAAGATGTGATGTACTAGCACAGTCCAGGAATAGCACAGAACACATTTTTGTCCGGAATTGCACAGAATCGGAATAGCACAGACTGTATTTCCCACCAGAATTGCACAGAACTGGAATTGCACAGAACACATTTCCTCTGGGAATTGCACTGAACTGGAATGGCACAGAACCCATTTACTTCCAGATTAGCACAGATTGAGTCTTGTAATGAATGTTTCTGTGCTAGAAAAAAATAATGAACCACAAAGAAGCCACCCCAAAAAAACTAAATATAGTTTATTTCTTAGTGCTTCACACTAATAAACGATTGTCAGCCTACAAGCCCTTGATTTTCAAACCGTTGAAAACAATTGCAACAATGTCTGGTAATCTATAGAGGCCCGTGTATTAGCCTTCAGTGATATACCCTTACCAGTAATCTTATCATTCTGTCTGTTGAGTAAATAATCGAAGTAGCACAAAGTAATTCTAAAATCAGTCCAGATTGCGACAAAACTATTGTCAATTACTGCAACCCATTTTTACATACATGATTAGGTCAACTTAAAAAGATTAATAACACATTTACGTATACGTATGTTGTTCTTAATTATTCTACTGATGATACATGTATAATAAAGAAAATGCAAACTTTAGGAGAGAAAAATGTCAAACAGCGGCCAAGGAAGGAAGAGGACTGTCTTATCATGGTACCCAGCTCTTAGAAGTAAATTGCTAAGGCATTTTCCAATCCTACTGGCTAGCCAGTTGTCCTAACTTTACTCAAGGAAATCTCATACCATTGATATATCCTTGCTTTACTTTACATGAACTATTGTATTTCTCTACTCAGTCAGGCAAGCTAGGCCGTGAGTGTGTGCGGGCAGCAACAACTTTATCCCTGGATGAAGACGTTGGTGGCAAGGGGGAGGGCATAGCTCCCAGAACACGCACACACGCACGGAATGAAAAACTTGAAAAAAGCTGGAACTACCTTTGTGCACCTTTTTTTAACTCTTCTAGTGTAAGCATTCTGTTTAAATCTGGTTCAGCCCTATTCCAACAAAAGGTACATTCTGTGCAATGTCGAGTCTGTGCTATTCTGGTTGAAAACCAAGTCAATGCAATTCCAGTCCTGTGCTAATCTGGCTGAAAATTGAGTCTGTGCAATTCCGATTCAGTACTATTCTGGGGAAAAAGGAAGTCTGTGCAATTCTTGGGCTGTGCTGGAACGCATCACCGCAAGAACTTGTTCTTTTAACCTGACTAATACTGTGATACAGTTATGTTTCCTTGACTCTGGCATTATATCGAATGTCATTTCCTGGTTACTTTTTTCTCGTGTTCAATATTACAACAGATGTCACCATCGTCGTCTTCATGATGCAGCATGTTATGAAAGAAGGAGGAAAACACACGTCTCTTGTATAT
>LR139092.1:0-14568 GCA_900659605.1 Tisbe holothuriae | reverse complement strand
AGGTACAAGAGGTATATCTTGTGGAAAATATCTTAGTCATTCATGTTTTGATGTCCCTTTCATAACATTTTAAGACCGAAATTTGACCTCAAAATTAGATTGACCGGAAAGTGGGAAAGGGATGAATCAAGATAACGAGTCAATAGGTCGGAAAAGTTAAAAGAAGAAGGTCGAAGGAATTTGATATGCTTGTTAAAAATGAGTCTTGTAAAACGGTTCATGATAAACTACAGTAACTGTGTTAACTAATGTACACGTAAAAGTATGTCCTGTTTGAACATAAAACCATGCAATAAAGACGCAATGCATGTCCTGCATGCCATCTTGTGTATACTAGCAATTAATTAGTTATATTTTTTAACTTGAATTTTAGTCTTGTTCAAATTTTTAGTACAGTGATTAGTTACCTCTGTTCTGTCCAAAAATGGAGAACAAGAGCGGCTGTAGCTAGTCATCTGGAAAAATTGACCAGCTCAGCAAAATTAAAATACTATGTTATTTAATTGATCTGCAATTATACAGTAAAAGTAAAAGTAAATATCATAATATATTTCTTTCCTATGGGAAACCCCAGACAAGGGTAAATATCGTATATATTTTGTCCGGTAGATGGCAGTGCATACTTTGGCCAAGGTCCATGGTAACATTCAAGACATTTTCCAGAATACTCAAAGGTGCTTGCCTAACTAATTGCAAAATATTTAGGAAAAAACTTTATGGTAACCATTTCAGCAGGTTTGAATAAATAAAGGGGGGTTCCTGATTGGCCAAGGTGCCTGTGGCGACATCTAACGGTGGATCTCACAACTATTCTGCGCCGTTGTCTGTGGTTAGGAGCGTGTCAAATTTCTGAGGAAAATGATTGGCGTTGTCTTGGTATCTCAGGAACTCCTGTATCTATGACGTTGCAACAAAACAAATAGTTAATATAATTAGTAATCTTGCATGAAGGTTTATTGTACGAGGAAAAGGCTGCTTCTTATTCACATGGAATCTTTCCTTCCCCCTTTTTTTACAAATGGTACTGCACACACACAGAAGGTCACTCATTCATTGTTCTTTTTAGGAGTTTCTCTCTCTCTCTTTTATTCTACTTGAGCAATAAAAGCTAACTGCTCTCTTCCCTTTTCTTCTCATCTCTCTTTTGGGGCAAGGCTGCTATTTACACAATAGTGGTGGGAGCAAAAAATCTGCCTTTATACACAACGTACAAAAACTCAAGAATAATGCAATTATATGCGCTCAATATATTTAGACACTTAAAGAGAAAAATGAAAATGTCCACTAAAGTGTCTCGCTGGAATATCTCTTTTGAAATATTTTGAAGGCAATGTTTTCCAATTTGTCACCGTGATACTACAATCTATTTGTCTAGTAGAGGAAAAAGTAGCCTTATGAGGATGACAAATGTATGAGGAGTGCAAAAAGAGGCAATTTCTCCTTCTTGTAACCATTACAAATGAGCAACCAAGGCAAAGGGGAAAGAGAAGAGACCGAGGAAGACTGGGACAAAACGAAAAAAAATTCTGGCACAAATTTGAAGGCTCAATAGGAGTTGTAGTACAATCTTTACAATGAGCTTTATTTGAAGCGCAATCTAATAAATCCATTAAACTGGTACGTATTTTTGTATAACAAAGGTATAAGTGCATTTAGCTTAAACACGTTTCTTACTTAAATGGCATATGCATAAACATATGAGAGTTCAATATTTAAGAGCAATATTTTTAATGCATATAATTATGTAAATTGCTTGTTTATCACCACAACGCTCTTAGGATTCCAAAATCCCCACCTACCAACGCATGTGGTCCTTCATGGAGTCGACGAAGCCGTCCGTGTTCGTCAAGGGCAACACTGAGGGCATCGACCGCGTGAAGAAGGGCAACGGCCAGTACGCCTTCCTCATGGAGTCCACCACCATCGAGTACGTCATCGAGCGGGAGTGCGACACGACGCAGATCGGGGGCCTGCTCGATTCCAAGGGCTACGGGATCGCGTTGCCGCCGGGGTCCCCGTACCGGATGCCGATATCGAGTGCCATTCTCAAGTTGCAGGAGGCGGGACGGTTGCATGTGCTTAAGACGAGGTGGTGGAAGCAGAAGAGAGGCGGAGGCCAGTGTGCGGTGAGTCTTAGAAAACATAGCTATGGTGGATTAGTTGTGTAGACAATACAAGCATATTTGACAATACAAGCATATTTGACTATAACATTAATCAAATTGGCTAGAAAGTTGCTAAAACTTCTATCAGAGCAATATAGAACCACAATTTATTAGTTTCTTTCGTTCCACAGAAAGATGACGACCGCATGAACAAGGCCAACGAGCTGAGCCTCGCCAACGTGGGCGGCGTGTTCGTGGTCCTCCTCGCCGGCATGGGCCTCGCCTGCCTCATCGCCGTCTTCGAGTTCATCTGGAAGAGCCGGAAGCTGGCGTCGTCGTCGTCGTCCTCGGGCGGCCAAGGCAGCAACCCCGGCAGCGACGAGAGCAGCGTAAGGCACTCGCAGCTGTTTTGCAAGGCGTTGACGGTGTCCAGGGAGGCGTATTTTGTGCCACCGTAGACCGTCTAAAATGTGTTTATACCAATGATGACCTCAAATGTGTTTTGTATAATGGCAAGGATATTAGATAACGTATCAAGCAAATTTTACCATTCGGATTCAAACATAATGTTACATAATTATATAATTAATCTAGTATCCTTGCATCTAAACTGTACACCATGTATATCAAAATTAAAGCCAATTTGTATTAATATCATTGTTAAACAATGTTAGTTAAATATACCCTTTGCACCAATACAGCTGTTTACAAATTATAGCACAATATCAATGTCTAAAAGCTAAACTATTTTATTGTTAAATCCTCTCACGTTCTTCATATTGCGCACAATTTAATCCCACTTTATGTTAATGTATAAATAGAAATACTGTTCAATTACACAGTGGCTGGGACATCAAAAAATGTGCTTTAAAGGTAGGAATTAAAACTGCATGTTGCATGATGCGAGTAAATAAATCACAGAACAATTGCATGAAAAATTGGCATAAGAACCTCACTGTACAACCCCTGTAGACTGTTATATGCGAGTACTGCTTCAGTAGCACCAGAAGCCATACTGAATGTTTAGCCCGTGCCATTAAGAAACAACCATTTGATTAAGTAAGCTTTTGCTTTTAACCTTCAAAGAGGCCACTTCATATTCCATCCAATTTCAGCGCGCCTTCTGGAGCGAGATGGCCCACGAGGTCAAGACCAACTTTGGATCCCACGGCGTCAAACCTCGCAACGGCGGCAACAACCACGCACATCCCGGCAGATCCCCCTCCCAACGCAGCAGCGACGACGAGTCCGCGGCTATGGCGGCAGCCATGGCCGCAGGCAGCACCTACCCACGGCCCAACGGGCGTGCGAGCGCGTGCGCTCATGACTGCCCCGTAGGCGGGCAGCAGCGGCGGTTCTCACTGCAGCAGCCGTCGGCTGACCCGTACGGCCCCATGTCAGGGAACTTTGCCAGCCAGGCCCCGGCAGGTCCGGCCCCAGTGCTGCAGCCGCAGTGTGCATATCACAATCATGAGCCTTGAGCTAGATGATATCAGTTGTAAAATAATATCAAAATGGTCTGTAAAATATGAATTGTAGGTAATGTTAAATATTGTTAAATAATTACAACACACTCCAGTGATACTTTTGATACCTCATAACATAAGTAAACGTAAATAATCAATATGTATGCTTGCTTAACTGGTTATATTGGAATTAAGGTTATGAGTGCAAGAATAGGTGAATGAATATGGAAAACATTATTAGTACTATTGTACTTTGTAGTTTATGCGTGGATGAATAAAATGATTATATAATGCTACAGAAAGTGACTTGTTTTGAATCACAATACACTTGCCGGTACTTTTAGAAAATATATTTTATGCTCTTAATTTTACATTCCCAGTTAATCACTATGCACAGTATTTCACTTCTCCCCAGCCTTCTCAGTCTCCACACTATCCCCGCTCACATTGTCATCCTCATCCTTGTGGGTATCGGTGGTTGGAAGGAAGGACGAATTACCGACACGAGCGCCAATCACATCGAGCTCCGATTCGGGGTCCCCGGATGGGTCAAATGCAGCGTTGTCAGCCGAGCTCATGACGGTAGAGGTGCCATAAGCGGGTTTGGGGCCGCTGTTTAACGGACTTCTAAGTGGTTCAACATTGGCAATTTGGCATATACACTTTACTAACTCATTGCTCTTTCTTACTTGGCGCCGGACAGCTTCCTATAGAACATACTCTTTGTCCCCTTCTCCAGGTCCTCCATGAACATGAACGCCCAGATGAGCAGCACGACGACGAGGATGACGAGCATGACCATGAGTCCGATCATCACGATGGAGACCACGTTGGTCTTCACAAGGACGAGCCAGATCTCGTTGAGGAGGCGCTCGACCTCGGCCTGGTTCATCTGAGTGACTTTGTCGGCCTCTGCAGAATATTTAAAGTAAACTAATTCACTTAAATACACAAATAACTCATTACCATCCATGGTTGCCTCCTGTTCTTCTACTTCTGGACTTGATACTTGACCTTCAGTGTGGATCTCCCGGTGTCCTTGAACACTCACACTTGAAATGACAGCAACTACCGCAGCTCTGGACTCTTCTTTTACTGGCTGTGCACAGTAGACACTATAATAAACCTCCTCCTTGCTGGTGTCCCTGAACAAATGGCTCCCACCGCAAGTTCGCCCCACCTGTGACCCACAGGGTCTGTGGCAGAATAGACCCGGACCTAACTGAGCTGATTGTAGTGCTCTGGGAAGTGCACAGCGGCAAGAGAGGGTGTTGTTGCTGGTTGTGGCCACTAGGGCGAGGGTAGTGTCAGCATGGGCTAGGAGGCAAGTCTGGGCGCAGAGTGTTGGGTCGGTTAGGGCAGCTGAGTTCTCGTCCTGTAAGACAAGACAAGATGCTAGATAGATACTGAATAATATAACTTTAAAATGCCGATATTGTCGAATATTATCACTTTAGAAGTACATCTTTGCACATTTAGAGCAGCCATCAACCATCTATTAAAAGTTGTGTATTATTTAGTAATCCTATTTATTTAAATTGATTTACCTCGAAGGTCACCGAAACAATCTTCTCTCGATTCTCGTCCCCTTCCAGATAGTATTCTGAGACGCATCCAATCGCCTCACCCTGAACAACAGATCCACAAAGTGAATCCTCCACAAATTCACTTGAAACGATTTTAACCAGGATTATCAGGATGTAACAGTGTTGAGATGAGGCAAGATGGCGACTCATCGTTGACGGGAGGGGGAGATAAAATCAATGTGTGAGAAGGCCTTTCGGTGAGAACAGCTTTTCCGACTTACAGTTATTGTCCTTAAGAAAGAAAAGGCTTTCCGATGGCGAGGACAGGGTGAGTTTTAAAGTATTTATTATACGATACAGTCAGTCTGTGTAGTTTGTAAAAAAAACCTGCATCATTATTCTGGGTATGTTGCAATAAAATGTTCTTCATATGCATATGATTAAATGTCAATTTTATGGAACCCCCTGTATCTGCCGCTGTATTGCATCTATCATCGCTATACTTAACTTACGGCACACCTGTTCTATACATATTTCTTTCGGTAGTTAAAGTAGTTAAAGTATAAGAGCGATTATAACACCCAGAAAGTCGACATATGTTTTAAAGAGGCTTTTGTCTTCAATTTTACATCTAAAAAGGCATGCGTGCACCAGTTGTATCGTAAATATGAAATCAATTCTACAAGACTCATACACATTATTAAGAACTGATTTACCAAAACCACAGACCTACCTACTAACTGTTGCCAAAACGTTTAAATCACTGAGAGTCAAAAATCATAAATTTTCCATATCTTATAATGACGTCCACCACTTAGTCCGACTCTTAGTACATATTTAGTCCGAACAGGCGAGTAGGGCACTAGTCCGAACTAGGGTTGTCATTAGTCCGAACTACATAGCACATCAATAGTCCGAATTTACATTCAAGTTGGTCAAAAGGTCGAATTGGAAGTATGCACTAGTCCGACTACATTGTAGGTTGTGCTTTAGTCCGACAACAGGGAGAGCATAAGTCCGACAGCAGGTCAATCATATGTTCAATAACATGATGGCCATAAGCATCAGTTAAGGGTAATTATAATAAATACGAAAATTAATGAAATTGGACAGGAGTAGTAAGATACAATTGACAATGCATTTACAAAAGTTAAAAAAATACTAAGAAATTAAAATAAACTGTTAATTAAAACATTTCTGCTCAATAATACAATATATTAGAACATCTCTCATCATGCACATATTACACAATTTGACTAATATAAATAATGCTGCATTGAGCTTCTGATGTATATAAATTATGAATTCTACAGTGCATACTGTTTTTAAGTAATTGTGTAATCATAGAACTAATATAATATACTAAAAACCATAGGAAAGTTTCGAACTAGTGAAATAAATCTGCGTTCGGCTAGTGAACACCCCCGTACAGATTCGGACTAATGGTATACTACTGTGTTCGGCCTAATGAACACCCTTAGACAGATTCGGACTTATGGTATACTACTGTATTCGGTCTAGTGAACACCCCCAGGACAGATTCGGATTAATGGTGTACCACTAAATTCGGACTACTGGGTACTATGCCAAATTCGGACTAAAAATTTACTTCTGTCGGACTAAATATGTTGCCTCCTAAAATTCCCTTTGAATAAAGCGACAATTTATGTTTGCTTGGTTATATTTACAATATATAATATTAATTTAGCCTGGAAATGCTCGAAGGTACATAAAATAAATATTTTACGCCAATGAAATTTTAATAGCTTAGCGCGATATTATTCATTGTCTCGTTGTACATATGAGCGCAAATGTCAACAATTATATATATATTTTTTTATAGAATTTTCTCAAAAATTAGAGCTGAAACAAACTTCTATAGAGCCAAAAATACTTTTCTTCACACGTTTTCTGAAATAGATTATATATATTCATCAATTTATGTTATTTGTTATATATATAGATATTCTTTTCTACTAGAAGTGTTCTGACTATTGATCAACGTGTACAGTGTTTTATATGCATGTGCGATAATGGAGTTAGAAGTGGAATAAAAGCGGTTAAAAATGGAATAATTTAATAATTAGTCGTTGGGAAGAGGGCGAAAATTTCAATTGCTGATATGCATAAAAAGTAGCTCCTTAAGTTTGTATTTGATGAAACTTTAAGTAGAAGAAGTTATTAATGCATCCTTTTAAAATATTAACAACGAACAAAAGTCATAAACTCATGTATCTCCAAGCTTTAGAGAACGCAATTTGCAAAATTACTTGGGAGGAATTATTCTATTATAAATGGAGTTACTGTAAAAGAGAAATTGACTTTTTCGCCCAGGAGATGATCAATTGTAAAGTCAATTCTTTCCAGATATCGGTATATGGCAGCGAATGATGAATCATTGAGATAATTTAAGGGAGATTTAAGAACATAACGGATTATCAACACATGTACAATCGATCTATGACTAAATGTTTGCCTTCAGCAGGGACTTTCTTCTTGGTTCACATAATTCATTTTCTGTCAACATCATAATTATGAACAAAAGGAAGCAACATAATCGTCCTTAAGCATCTCTGTTAATCATCACTTTGTCCGCTCACTCCTCATCAGAGTCGCCATCACTGGAGTAGCCTTGATTGTGGCCAGCAGTGCTGTTGTTGTTATTATTGTTATTGTTGTTGTTATTCTTGGCGGCGACCACTTCGTGCACCTTGGCGGCGCCGCATGAGGGAGACGGCATGGCCGGGAGGAGGGCGGACGCGCCCCCGGAAGCGCCAGCGCCGCCCAGCGGGCTGTGGCCGCGAAGGTTGTTGGTACAGGTGGCCGGCGAAGGACTTGCGGTGCAACGGCGGCCTGCGGATCGGCTGCTGAACGGGGCAGTAGAGCTTTGACTGGAAGCAACGAATATTGAATTAAAGGTCCTCGAACACAAGATGGATTTTAACGTACGCTAATTTCCTGTAGTGATTGAGCCACTCCTCCGTCATCTGCGCGACCAGCAGCGGCGGCTTTGCAATCTTCTGCTGCGCCACCCACAGCCCGCCCTCGGTCACGCCCACGTCCAGCCACTGCTTCAGGATGATCTCCTCCCGGCCCATCTCGGACGGCGACAGGAAGTGGATGGGAAGCATCTTCTGGTCGTAGCTCATGAGCGGCAGGAAGGCGGACTTGGCCGTGTCCACGCCGCCGGACGCGGAGGACGCGCCAGCGGCGGCGGGAGCGGTCGGCTCGGGTGGGATGAGGGCGCAGAAGTGGCCGCGGGTGTAGCCCAGTGCGATGGGGGAGCGTGAGCAGAAGGAGGGCTCCCAGTTAAGAGGAAGGTACACACCTAAAATATTTTTATTTGAGTTTAGAATTCCTGGAAGTGGGCATAGTACTATAATTAGCAGGAATGTCCGTGACATCGTACTTGTACTCTGATGTAAAAGTGCATTGTAAACACATGAATTATCACTTGACTGGGAGGAAAACTGCATTTGTACCAGAGAACTGATACGGCATATTGGATGTCATTTTTTGTGCGGAGAGAACGAGAGAGACAATCTTATCTGTCATTGACAT
Source organism: Tisbe holothuriae (assembly GCA_900659605.1). Classification (NCBI taxonomy): domain Eukaryota; kingdom Metazoa; phylum Arthropoda; class Copepoda; order Harpacticoida; family Tisbidae; genus Tisbe; species Tisbe holothuriae. Next base: position 5,910 of record LR139092.1, on the reverse strand, counting down.
CGGCTCCATTTTGGGAACACGAGAGAGATACAAAACAAGATGTAGACGGTGAAATTGAAGAAAGGATTTTGGGAAAATAACGTTTCCTTCCCTTGGATTGGACAAGAGCAGCACATAATAGCTAGGATAAATAGCAGCAGACAGTCTTTGGTAGGGGATACAAGAGAGAGAGAGCAAAGGCAACTTCTCCAGACACTAGCATGCCTCGAGGGGAAAGGTTTCAACCATGCAAAAGAAAAACAAAACAGATTGTTACCTTCAAACTTTGCGTATCCGAGGTTTTCTCCTCTCCAGCTCTTGACGTACTTGACCCCGTAGACAATGATCGGCCGCCGGAGCACGTGCGCCAGCGCAAACACGTGCAGCTGCTCGAGCGACGCGCCCGGCTGGGACGCCAGCGTCAGCAGGGCGCTCCAGTCGCTCGCGAGCTGGGACTCGTGCAGCGTGTAGTCGTTCTCTTGGGCCAGCTGGCTCTCCCAGTCCTTCCAGCGGGGAAAGAAGCTGAAAACAAAGAGAGAGAGTATTATAGATGCAGTAGAACACACATAATGGTTAAGTTACTGCTTCACACAAAAAAGGCCCCCGGGTAACAATAACACACCTGAGGCCATCAATCGGGGTCTCAGATTGAAAAAGATGAAGCTTGAAGGACGGGAAAAGGTTTAGGAAGATGAATTACTCCGGACAAAGGGAGAAAAGAAGGTCTTTCCGCAACCTTCATTATTCTAGATTTTCAGTTGCTGGGCTGAAATACCAGCATACATTGGAAATACACAAAATCCCCTTTATTTCCATTCTTTCAAGGTTTCTTTTCAAGACGTTTTCTGCACGCAATACCAATAGAAAAATAGACAAACAATGCAATGGAAATTCGCATAGTACGTACTACTTAAGACTTACATATGTCCCGCTTCATGCAGACTGTCGGCCATGGCCTTCCTGAGCGCATTGTCCCTGTCAAAGACGCCCCACGTGGCCTGCAACACCGAGTCGAGCAGGCAATCGCCCGCCGACCGGTTCCACAGCGCGTACAGCCGCGACGTCCTCCGCACCTCAGCGCTCCAGTTGATGATCTCGCAGTCCTCCTCCAGCTCCTTCTGAGCGTCGCGGTCAAGAAGCTCGTTGTAGAGCTGCTCTTGGGTGCCGCCGGGAAGGTCGTCAATTTCTAGAAAGAAAACAAGAAAGTTTATCTCCATTCTTTGCGGTCGGGTAAAATTGCCAGACCCCGCGTTTTACTGGCATGTCATAAAGACAGATATCAAGAGGAGAGCTAAAAAAATACTGTCTCTAACCTCATTACAAGACTGGGAACAGCAAGCAGTGCAACTATGGAAAGGAAATGGGTCATTAGGATCAAAGACGTGGAGACAGAAAAAAAAACTTTCTCAGCTCATGTCCATGGCTCGAATGTTGATCCCAGCAAAGTAGGATCTCAAGCAGGCGACGACACATATCGATGAGAAAAAGACAAAGGACAATCTTCGCAAACTTTGCTCCTTCTCATCTGTCATTTCACCCTTTTATTTCCTGTCAAATGGTGCAACTTTTTTGCGCCTAAAAGGCTAAAGGGCGAGGACACAAAAGAAGAAAGCCTGTCTCAGCTTTCAAGAGCTCGTTTTTGCACTTGTAAGCGGAGCTCATTGGTCAATCTTTGCGTTGCAACAGAGAGTAGCATTGTGTAACAAGATAGGATCGGAGAGTAATTTTTTTGCAAGGTTCACACTGCTGAAAAGATTTAATAATGCAGTATACTGCACTTTTTCCCTTGGCTTGGGTTAAATGACAATTGTTCGATGCAAAAAATCTTGCAGCACCAAATATTATGTTATATTATTAATCCACTATCCATTTTGCCACAAGTTTGTTTCCCCAGTTATAATACTAAAATATATGAACGTTCGCATGCGCTTATTCGTGAAGAACTATAGCAATGAACGCTGTATATCAAGCGTCATTGGTATATAGCAATAGATCTCAATGACTTATTATATCAATTTGTGATTATATGATTGTCTCCCATCAGCTCGAATCTACTACTTAAGTACGGTTCCTAAGGCCTTTGGTAATAATACTGCACTATGCACTATTAATTAAATTTTAAATCCTCACCTGGAGGTAGCAAATACGTCGCCCATTCATTAGCATAGTAGCATGGGAATGTTCCTTTGCGCTGCCTGAAGTTACTCGCGAGATTCCTCCGAATGGCTGAGGCGAGGTCTGGCGCCACATACGACGGCACACACTTCACAGCTGAGGGGGCGCCACCGTTCTCGATGCGGGACAGAAGCATCTCCAGGATCTCCTCGCGGTGGAATCTGAAATTATGAGTTTCGAGCATTCGAACCTGAGCAACCACCCGTCGAGTCTGTTATACCTAATTGCCAAATGCACCAGCGTGTGCCCGGCCTCATAAGCGTAATTCCTATTGTTGAGCAGGACGACCTCTGGGTTGGACAGCTTCCGAGTGGGGTCGCCGCCGCCATTCAAGTACGCCTCCACGGGGTTCATGTCGCCCTCCACCACGCCCATGCACGCCGTCAGCCAGCTCCAGTCAGTCTCCCGCATGCGACGCCGCAACGTACGCAGACGACGCTCGTAGTCGTAGTTGTTGGACTTTGAGGAGGACGACGACGAGGTGGACTCGCCGCCAGTCTCCAAGGAGGTGAATGGCGAAAGGCTGCGGTGCTCCTGAGCTGCGGCCGCGGCGCCAGTCTGTGGCGGAGAGGGCGTGTCACGCACATGCTGCTGGAGGAGTGCCTTGGGGTGTCCGCACAGCACGCATTGCATCGCCCGGGGCCAGTTCTCGTACGTGCACACATGGCAGTTCCACTTGCTAGCTCCGCTGCATGACGGCTGCGTAGCTGACGACGAGGGCATTGCCGTGGCGATGGCTGACAGCGACGTCTCGTTCTGATGCGACGAGAACGACGCCGTCGGGCTGATCCGCCGGTTGCGCTCATTGTTGCTCGTGTTGTTGCTGGCGGCGGAGATGCGCAAGTGGTTGTCGAACGCTGACGTCAGGTCTGACGATGACCCGTAGAGGGTGCTGCTGTTGGACGGGGGCGGCGAGGACGACGCAAGGACGGCTCCACGCTGCTGCCGCCCAGCCGCAGGAGAGGCCGCGCCTGCGTGGACCACGTCCTTCTTCCTTGGGCAGTAGCACTGCACGCACTTGATCGCCCTGGGCCAGTTGAGGTACGTGCACGCGTGGCAGGACCACTTGCAGGAGGACGCTGCTGCAGCGGCAGTGTTGGAATTGCCCGGAATGCTGTTGTTAACGGCCGCGGCGGTCATGTTACTCGTAGGGTATGGATCACAGATGAAGGAGGTCGACGGCAGCGGGCTCGTGGCCCTCGCAGTCGAGTGTTGTTGTTGTTGTATTGTCGGGGCTGTGGTCTCGGTGATGTCCTCTCCGCCGACAATCACCCGGCCGATGACCCTCGTGGCTGAGCACATGGTGCACCGCTGGGCCGTGGCCCAGTTCTCGTAGGTGCAGTCGCCGCAGACCCACTTTTTCCTCGAGGACGCCTCCATGGTGACACAACACTCAACACTTGTCGTCCCTGTGTCAGTGCATGTTGCTGTGTGTTGTGTGTTCACTCAGTCACTATAAACGACGAAGATGACGATGCTTTCTTTGCGTCTCTGTTCTGTTGTCCACCTTCGTCTTGTTTTCTCCTTGAGGTCCAACGCAGTTTGTGATTTGTTGGCAACGGAAGAAATTCCTGATCTGAAAAACACGAAGACTCGTTTTAATGAAGGCCACCGACGAACGAACGACTTTTGTTTTACTGCTATCATGTCTCTTGATCTATTTATGATTGGTCTCGGAGGAGGGAGGAATTTGAGGCAGGTAGAAAGCTCTGTAACTACAATAATAAAATCGTCCTCGGCCATAAAGTAAAAGTCGACTTCTCGTGACAACAAATAATGCAATGTCCGGACTATGAAATGAGAAATGTTTTCATCAACTTTGTTGTCAGTTTGGAAGGAAAGTACGACAGATGAGACAGATTCAAGGAGATTGTTTTCTCAAGAAACCGAATGAAGGTTTGATTACTGCGTTAAAATGAGAGTAATCGTGGCCACATAAAAATACTGTATAAAGTTTCGTTAAATGCCCTGTTGTGGGTGCATTTAATATAAGCGATCTTCATCAACGAAACATGTGTTTCAGGTTTTGCAAAAAGTTGCTGTGGTCTCAACTGAGAGGACTGCACTGGTTTTTGCGTCGTAGATGTCCAGGCCAGGGTGAATTCTTCAATCGGTGTTCATACTTTAAATAATATGATTCTGCTAACATGAATAACATAATTTTCATACTATTGAAAAAATACTTTAAAAGATAAGAATTAAAAGTACGTCCATAGATGCATGCAAGATAAGCAAATATATAGGTGTTACATATAACGGAACAGGGCTTCAAGCCATTCCTACGGGATATTTCTCTTGTTATATATGTCCACTTTAGTATTAGTTCAATGTATATGACTCATAACTCCCATTCATAGGCTACATTATAGTGTAGGAATATAATATGATCCTATCGGATAGTTAAGTCTATTAACAGGATGATATATATTCTACGTTCCCTGGATAGGCTCTAGAAACGTGGACTCGACTCTTCCAGAACTGCTGAGACAGGGAGGGAGTCAGGGACTGCAAAACAGAACCAGTCAGACTTGTTCAAGTCTCTACCCTCCGTGTACAGGCAGGTAAAAGGCCCGATCTCTGGCGCCAATGAGCCTCCATTCCATAGTTCCAGGGTCCGATTGGGGCACGAGGGCCCTTCAAGGTCACGTTATCACAGCTCTGGGTCTTTTTTGGGCTCGGTTGCCCAGTCAATGGTCTCACCTCGAGGCCAGCCAGCGGGTTCAATGGGTTCCAACAGTGTGTTTCCACTTGCTCCAAGCTCCCAGGGTGAGGTTGCAGGTCCACCACTTGCTCTGGAGGGCCCCCAACCAGAAGACTCGAGACTGGTTCTTTACTGCTACGGTCGACGGTCGAGACGGGCTGCTGACGAGGTGATGACTGCAGTCACGACTCACGACTCACTACACAGTACACACACACACTCACTCAGTCAGTGCCAGCCAAGCTGCTGTTACGCTCAACTGCTGCTGCGCAAGGGAAGTGGAAAGAAAAGCTCCGCCTAAGAGCCAAATTTTTAAGTTGTAAAGTTATGGATTCCGTTCAAAGCCTCAAAGGTGAACCTTAATGCCTCGGTAAGTGGGGTCATCTCATTCGTTTAAAAGCGACAGTTACTTTAATGTGGACTATAACTCCTAAGACTGAATTAATTCCCCCACATCATGGCCACATCATACGCCCACATGTGACATGTTATTGATTTCCACTGTTACTCTTTGGCCTTTGGTATTCGCTTTTGGCGACCCCTAAACGATGATGGCTGCCAGCTGCGCTGCGCTGAGCTGCGCTAGCTCTGGCTCATCTTGCTGAGCTGCTGACGTCTTTGTTATCCGTTATTTTCTACACCTTAAATGAGCAAACGAGGGCTCTCCAGCTAGACAGGCAGTGAGTGGGTGTCTCTGCAATTGTTGCAGTGAGTGAGTGCCCTGGAGCAGATAGTGGGCTCAGTGAGCCAATGGTGGGAAGTTTAAAAGGACTAATTTTACTTAAAAGAGCAAGGTAGTTGTTAGGTACAACTATTTTTTATTACAGTTGTATATAAATCATTAACAACTAAACTAATTGATAAATTATATTCATAATTAGGATTTTAGTATAATCATTAATGAATATCCATAATTGTTAAGTTTTTGTCTACAAATGTATGTATAATATCACTAAGGTTATATACCATCACCAATGGTATATACCATCACCAATGTAATTATATATACCGTCACCAATGCAATGGTATATACTGTCACCAATAAGATATACTGT